>JAOTRN010000046.1:22882355-22896279 GCA_028566695.1 Bagroides melapterus | reverse complement strand
TATAATGAGTTCAATAAACAAAACGGATTCTTTAGAAGACATGTCGAGTACAGCAGAATACTGCAACCCCAAATTGAACCATTTAGGAAATATTTCTTAGCAGCTCTATCTAAACCACTTTGAATATTTGCATGCAGTCCAGTGATGCTTACGCAGAATAAACTGCCTGCATGACCGATCATGAGAACGATTAAAGTGAGACAGAAGGGTCAGCAAGCATACTTTAATTAAAGTGTGCAAATATTCAGACTGCTAATTATATATGAAATACACGCTATGGAGTTTTAAATTAACCCTAGGGCAATTAGACCCAGGATGATCTTTTGTTATTTACAGGGAATATATTAACATATTACACAGTATATTTACTCTGCTGATGTGCATTGAGTTACACTCAAATTAAGAAATAAAAATTAAATGAAAATGACCAAACACTATCTATATACACAACGAAATTTGCTTTTAAATGTTATTTACATTTCCTTAATATTTATCATGTTATTCCAAACTGTGAAATGTAACATATTAACCCGAAATTCGAATGAGCAACGATTATGCTAACACGTCTTCTAGCGACACGCGGTGATACAGAGAACAATTGGATGTTCACGGCAAATTGAAAGCAGTCAGAACAACAGGCTGTGGAGAAATGTTAAATGTTCAACTTTCACAGTGTGCATTATTTCTGAAAAGCAATAAGCAATTGAAATGATGAAAGGTATTTCAAGGCACAATAGGAAAACAAAACAAACCAGATCTGTACAACTTTTAAATAAAAAACAGGAAACTGAAATGAACACCTCAGTATACTCCATACCTCCGAAGGTGACTTGACGCGTCGTGTGATGTGATGCGTTTACTTGGTAATGATGTTTGTGAAGCGTTTGAAATGATCACAGGAAAGCATTAATCAAAAGTCAACAAATCTGAATTTTTGACCTTCACAGCAAAGTGGTTCATTTTACCAGAGTTAGAAATGTGCACTCGTGTAAATAAGACATTTTAAAAAAGTGCTGGGGTAAAAATATGAGGTCAAAATTATAACAAAGCTAAAGTATTGCTGTTTTTAGCAATCTATTTAAGTGGATTTCAGTGGACCTTGTCACTGCATGTGTAATGAAAACAGAATAGTATTTTTATATACAAGTAAATAAATTGCAAATATAATTTAAGAAAAACAAATTGCCTAGTTGTAATGTTCTGTTTTTATTCTCCTCCTGTGTCGTTGTCCGACTCCATCTCAGTCAGTGTTGAGATGTACCACTCTGCATTTTCTTCCTGCTGCTCGTGCATACCGACAAGTGAAACTCCTTCAGGTTCTGGCTTTACTTTTGTGTTCATCGCTTCCTGCTGCTGACCCTGATGTTTGCGCTTGGTGTGCCGCCGCAGAGTGTTACGCTCAGCAAACCGCATATGGCATAGCAGACACTGGTAAGGCTTTTCACCTGTGTGTACCCGCTGGTGCCTTGTCAGCTCTGCGGCCTCTCGGAAACGCCGTGGGCAAAGCTGGCACTCGAAGTTCCGCTCACCTGTATGGATGTGCTTGTGCCGCTCCAGATGGCTGGAGCGTTTGAAAGCCTTGCCACACAGCTGGCATATGTGCGGCTTCTTCTGGGAGTGTGTTATGGAGTGGCGTTCGAGGTCTGAGAGGTAGTAGAAAACCCGTGGGCAGTACTGGCAGTACAGAATGCGACGTGGGCCTAATGCCTGAGGATCCTGCTTTTTTGAATGGTTGGTGGGAAGTATTGGTGAGTCTGGACCTGGACTAGGAGGGGAAGTAGAGGACTGATGTGGAAAGTCTTCAGTAGGGATTCTTAATAAAGAGTCTGTTTGGTCTACTGAGACAGAGTCTGGCTCAGAGACTGGTAACACTTGGTCAGCAATGCAATGTTCCTCTAGTGCCTGAGTTGCTTCAGTACAAGATGACGAGTTAAAGACTGGAGATTTGTCAATGCATTTGGGTCGTTTTTCGTTTTTTTGTTCAGCAGATACGGCTAATCTGAGCAGTGCTTCCTGGAACGAAGTGGGCATGTCAGAGCAGGAATCAGTTTGCAGTTGCTTAGCCAGATTTGAAGTGTTCCCAGAGGAGGTGCCGGACGTGCAGGAGAAAGCGTTGGGTGAGGTAGGGGCAGCAGAATAATTACAGGATTTATTTTGTCCTGAGAGATTTATAGCATTTGCACACGAGACAGGTTCCGGGCCAGGCGAACTCGAAGATGAAGGAACTGCAACAGATGATGGAGAGGAAATTGAAGTAAAATGTCCTGAAATTGAGGAAGACTGAATTCCACAGGACACTTCAGGGGATGAAAGAACAAGTAAAACAGGGGTGGACTGTGTGTTTGAGGCAAGGGCAAACGGTAGGGACAAAGCCATAAGTTCAGAATTAGCGTTAGATGCTGACGCTGTAAGTGTTTGAAGGTGAGACGGTGGAAGTAGGAGGATGGGAGTGTTCGAGTCAGTATTACTAGCCATAATCTGAATAGGAAGGGATGGCAGAGTAGTAGATGTCGCCGGCAAGGCAGTTGACCCGGTCTCAACAGTGGAATCATTGGGACATTTCTTCTCCACCACTTTAGTTGCTTGTGAGCTTTCTGTTGAGACACTAGGTGATGAATCCTCCAAAACAAAATCTGGAAGAAACAATTCTCGCTCAGGCTCTGCATCCTGAAAAGCCAAAGACGTCTCAGTGTCAGACTCTGCAGATCCTGACTCATCAGAGGCAGTCACTGATATTTTGGAAGGATTTACCTGGGGAACTTTTTGACCATCTGGAGTTAGAGTGTAGGGAATTCCTTGGTCGTCTATGAGAAGTGTATCCTTTGGGTCTGGACACATGACTGATCCATATGTAGATGGTATCGCTACATGTGATGCGGAAGGACACTGATCCCAATTGTCTAAGTGAAAATTGCTCATATGATCATGTCCCAAGTCGGACCAATAATCTTCATCGTCCTCATCTTGCACCACTTCTACGTGCTGTGCATCATCCTTAATCTCATCTACCTCCATTATTAACGAAATCTGGTATTCAGGATCTAGAACCCATTTACGCTTGTCTTTGCTATCCCTGACATTCTGTTTTGGCAGGCTTAAATCCAGTGCTGCATAGACCTCGTCCTTCCCCATGGCTTCTTTAACGCCAGAGACAGCTTCAGGCATTGCTACATCCAATCCCTTTAGTTTGTCATAAAATGGGACAGGAGATATACAGTTTGCACTGCTGTACACCTGACGGCGCTCTGTCCTTGTTTTGTCTGCACAGTCTCTGGTCTTTTCAAATGTCTCAGACCTGCTAACATTTGCAAGGGCTTGTATGTTCACCTCCTCTTTGGTAATGTGACTGAAATGTCCTTCGTATATCTTATTACTAGTATTCCTTAGAGGGGATTGTCGGTGAATGTCCTTCACAGAGTAATCACTGGATAAGAGGTTTGAGTTAAAATATATCACTTTGGTTATTGGTTCATTCATTTCTGATTAAATGATGTTAGTCCTGATGCCAGTTGTCAAGCTGTTTGTATGTTGGTCTTGGGTAGATTCAGGCATGATGACACCATTTCTGACAGGGTGACCAAGTCAACAGAATTCCTATCTGAAACTGAATCAGAGGCATGTTGTGGCACTCCCTACCTGCTTTGTCTTCACCATTTGTACCACCCTAGTGAGATACTCCTGAGATGGATGTATTGGGGTATTTGGTTTTCAGGCTAAAATTCCATTAAAGTCCTTACAATTTGCCACCTTGTCCATAAAACCTACCTTTTCATTGATACAGATAGAGTTAGCATCAGTCCCCTTGGATGGCTAAGATCCTGAACAATATCCTCTGATGTCTGATATAAGAATATGCTAACTTTGGTTGTTAGCTCAGCAGAGAATGATGTCACTCAATGTGTATCAGTCCATTTATTACTACCTGAGAATTCACTGAAACTTTTCCTCCAAATCCACTTGTATTAATCATGCAAATAGAACCATTTGCTCTTCTGGTGGAGCCATCCGTCTCCATCATTGTCACTGTCACTGGGAAAGGTCTTTAATCTGAAAACGAGCAAAAAGAAGAAAAGTTTGGCCATTTTTGTTTGGTATTTTTGCAGAATTTAAAGAAGAAATTTCCACAGATTTGTGTGAACTTCAAATAGAATTCGTAATATGACATAAATTTGGTATAATTTACAAGAACCTGTCAATTTCAATAATAGTTTCCATCCAGCAAAAGGAAAAATATCAATATCAAGGAAATTCAATGTAATGCAAATGTATTTTTACATACAAATTCATTACAAAGTATTCTGAGCTCATGTCCATCGCAGTGCTTGACGGTTTCTCATATATTACCCCCTGCAGACTTTGTAGACACTCAGCAGCAGTTTTTGCCCTTGGGCTTTATGCACTGGGATCTTTCCTGACTCCCTGAATCTTTTCACGATATTATGAACTGTAGATGGTGAAAGACCTAAATTCTTTGCAATTCTGCACTGATATCTTTGAACTGACTTACAACTCTCTTACCTGACCCTGACCTAGCCACGACCCACCCTTGCTTGCAAAGACAAAGCCTTTGTTGAATGCTCCTTTTATACCCAATCTTAACCTAATAATTGAGGAACTTTCATCACAGTGTAAGTAGAAGCTTTTCAGTCTTATTTTGCTTGTCTCACCTTTTTTTTTTTGCGTGTGTTGCAGGTAGAAATTTTTAAATTTGTTTTTTTGTCTTTTTGTCTGTTTAATAAAGGGCCATGTGAATTAAAAATGACAGATTTTAGTTTTTACTGCATTTTAAGAAAGTGTTCCAACTTTTCTGGAAATTTGGTTAGTAAGTTCAAGGCATGTACAGTATATAGCGCATGTTGTATAATATACTGTTTATAGTTATGATTGGGGCAAAAAAGATGAATATGATAACATTATATCTCTGATGTCACAAATGGTGTGTGTTTTGAAATACACTCCCTTCAAAACAATATGCATGATGCAGCACAAATATAATAACAAATGGTGTGCATAATAGAGCTCACCAATAGACTGTCTTATATCAGAAAGTACTGAGGATATCCATTACTATTGGAATATACTGCCAGCTTTTATACCATATCACCGGTGAATTCTTAAATCAGAAGGCGTCATTTTATAATACAGCACGGCACTTACAGTTCCAGCTGTACCATTAATCATCAGTTTATACTCGTTCTAATATATTTTGATTTCAATAGCTCATGTGACCAGCTCATTCACAGGGATTTGCATAGTGGACGCTCCACATAATGTAGGAGTAATACGTTTCATTTTAAAAAGTGTGTTGCTGTGTAACAAAGAAAAAAAATATTTCAGCCTTGATATGGTGAAGTTTTTTGTTAGTTGTTCATGTAAAATTTATGGAAGGAGTATCGGGTGTCCGCTGGACATGGGACTTGACATGGGAAAGTCTTCAGAGTAGAGGACTTTGTGCTTTCTGGATTCTCTGTATCATGACAAGCTGAATTTTATGTATTATTAAGTTCAATAAAAAATATAAAAGGTTGGATGGTGAGCAAAACTAATTATAAAGGCTATAACAAACATTAACAGGAACTAAATAACTACAATAGCTATAATTGAAAACAGTTATAAAGTATGGCATTCATTGATATATTAAAAATTCAAATTCAATCACTGGTGAATGACTGTGTTATTATAAGGATAATAAAACACTTCGAGTTTTAATCTGCCTTGTGTCCTGCGTATAACGGCACAATCCATTGTGGTATTCTTTACATAAAATGTAATGTGGTATTCTACACTGTTATGTAAATACATACTCCCTTAAACTTGATGAACTGTAATATAGGACTTGTTTAGTTGATGCTCAATCCCGCAAACTGGCAAGAACATTGTTAAAGGATTTAAACAAATGTACAAGTGTGGGGAAAAAAACTTAAAACATTACCTCTCACATTATTTTCTGCCTTCTGACTCTGAGACTTTAAGCTCAGTTACAGATGGTGTCAAGATCCAGGGACCCAACATCTTTGACATAAAATGTCCCTAGCAGGTCCCTAGATTGTGTGCCCTATTGAGAACAAGGAAAGGTACATAAGTTTTGGAACTCACACATTGTGACAAGGCCTACTGTTGTTTTCAAACAGTAATGACTTTTAAGCATTTTAGTAACCATCACATATTGAAAACTAACATCTGTTTTCAGAATCAAAAGCCTTCATGTGTCTACTAAGTCCCAAAAAAGGGAATTTTAAAGGCTCCACTTTTTTGTGGTGAGACCACACTGCTGCCTTGTGCTCTCCTAGTTAGGCAACATTTATAGTTTTACTCAGCAAACTTCTTACTTTATTCATTTGAAGCACTATAGTAACCTGGGCTGTTCTCTTTGGCAGAATGATCTGTAACAGTGTTTTTATGGTAAATAATTAATAATTAAACTCTAGAGACTCATATTATAAGGCTTGCTCTTGCATAAGCTGTAAAACGTACCAGACCTAAAAACATCTAAATATTACCGTACGCGTTCAGAAATACTTAGTTTTCATTACGTGAATAATATCTACTCCCAATTCATCTAGCTTGTGTTTACTAGTTGCGACTAACGTCGAAAGTCGTTTACTTCTTTTAATTATCTTATTAAACAAGGTGCACGCATCAGTGAACGCCCCCCGTCTCAGGGTTTGACAAGAAGCGCAGAGTCAAAGCTCTCAGAAACGTCCTGCGGGAGGAAGCGACACGGGCACAAACGGACGCCATTACACGGAGTCGGAGGTCCGATAAAAAAAAAGACATTTAGCCTACCATTCTTTGATGTTGTGACTCGATGTAGTCGCTCGAACCCGTGTCGCTAACCGCGTTTAATTCGTTCCTGTAGAAAAGCACAAGCGAAGGCTAGCAGTCTTTCTATCCTGCCGCACTGTGAGGAGAGACTCCGAGCTCGGACCTGCGACCAGCCATTTTCTGCGTACCGAGGGTTCGAGCCGGTGACACTGCGCGCAAAACACCGCTCGCTTACAAACCATATTTAAAACTTTCTTAAGGCAACAGCATATGTACAATGCTATCATTCAAGCGACACGCTCGGTATATCACCATACTACTGAAGCCCTGTAGTGACACTTCCTTTTTAAACTGAAATATTCAATACGAAACTGTTTCTCACCCCACGAGTCAGCTCGCGCAGGCAGGCACTGGCTAACCCGACCCTCGCGCACTTCCGGAACACCAAATATGAATGAATGAGTGGGCGGGGACAATGAGGGCTAGGGGTGGGGCTTGTTGTGGTGTCGCAGTTTAGTGCGTCAGACACGACAGTTGAGATGGATAAATAATAATGTTTAAATGGCACTGGAATTTAAATTATGACAAATTTCATTTACATAAGAATGCACATGTATAATTTATACAAGAAGGCAGTAGTGATAGGATTATTGCAGAGATATCCTGGACTGATTCATTAAATTAGGCAAATTTAGTTTATTACTAAATAATACTACTTTATTAATGAGTAGATATGGAATTGTGGAATAAAACACAAGAGGGTGTACTGTACTTTGAAAATAATCCATAACTTGTTGGTGTTCACAGCTGGTCATCAACAGCCCGAGTTATTTTCATATAACAGGACATACCAATGATTTAAATTCTTATACATCAAGGTTTTTGCACACGAATACAGTTTCTTTGCTTTATTATTAAACCATAAATTGGTTTTCTAACATATATAATTACTCTTAATGTTGTGAAACATCCACGAAACACATTAGTTCCTCTTAGCGTTTTCATTATAGCAGCTATGAACAGCTGGGACGAAGAGGGGGACTCTTGTCTTGTCAGGTTACTAAAACACAAGAAAGTACAAAGTCCTTTATACTGAGCATTCTCCCATGGCAGAAACATACTGACCGTTATAAAGCACTGACACCCAAGACTCCTTCCATAAATGTTAAATGAAATAAATCAAGCTAAAATTAATGAATATCTTCTGAGAAGATAGATTTGAGAATTTCACAGCATTGTGGTATAATAATACATCGCAAAACTAAAAATTCAAGCAAAACCAATACATTTATCAAAGAAACCAAAAAACCCGATGTGCAATTTGGCCTCTGATAAACTTTGCTCAATACATTGCATCCTTGTCCTAGATATGTCAACTTCATCCCAGTTGGCTTGCCATTTCATTTCACTCCACTCATGTTGTTTTGCAATCCAACTGAATTTCAGAAACAGAGTAGAATCTAAAGTATGAGTAAAAATACTCTGCTTCTCTGTGTACTTTCCGTTACCCCTTCTCTACGTGATTATTAATTATAATTGTACTTAACTGTAAATTCATAGATTACCCTAGTTTATATCATAAAAATTTTATATACACAGTGTTTATACATAAAATCTCAGTTACTTTTGTACATACAATGTACATAATTCACATATATTGCACAGACATATAAGTTTATTTTTACACATATTGTGTTGTATATACAACTAGCACATATACTTATGCTATGTAACTGTACTATGCAATGACAATTATTTATTATTTATTATCTATCTATCTATCTATCTATCTATCTATCTATCTATCTATCTATCTATCTATCTATCTATCTATCTATCTATTGTTCTGTCTGTCTGTCTGTCTGTCTGTCTATCTGTCTGTCTATCTATATATACATCTAAAAAATTAAAGGGAAAATGATACAGAATTATACACTAATGCTAGTTTTCTTTCAAATTAGTTTTAGTCTACATGTTTCTAAACAAAGCAATATTCAATTCGTTTGTTAAGAAAAAAATACAGTTGCTATCAAAGCAAAAAGAAATTCCAAGAAGTATCAGAAGCACCATGTGCTCAGGAATATCTCCACAAATCCCGAATTAGCATATACAATACAATGTGCCCCATTTCATGTTCAGATGATCTCTATGGAAGGTAAGAAAACAAACAAAGCAAATAAAACAAAACATAAATACATTTGCACAGAAGAGCACCATCCCCATGGATATTTAGTCACTTAACAATAGACTAAATGTAAAAATCTTAATTTCAAGTTTATGTTTCTCCTTTTTTGTTCTAGCACTTTTAAATTGGTTTGTGATTGTCTGAACCTGTTGGTAGGTTGTACACAACAATATGGATATTCTGTCTATAATGAAATGTTGCTGTGAAATAATTGCTTAAACATCCAAGCAAGGAGTAGTCCTCAGTTACTACGATGTCAATTAAAGAATAAAAAGTTACTATATCACTGATGTATATCATATAGTGCTCTGACTGAAACATTTCTTTTAGAAAGGGAATCAGTGCTCACAGTTTTGGTCAATGTAATTTATTGAAAAGTGTTACAATATGTCCCTGGATATTGTTCATGAAATTGTGATAATCTTTGTGTTGCACAGACAGAGGTATGAACAGTTTTGAAAAAGTAAGCCTGCTTCTCACTTGACATATCTTTTATCAATTGCAACACCTTTACAAAACAATTCTACAGCAGCTAATATACAACATACTTACATTTCACTCAGTTTAAGATAACCTTGTACATGCAAGACAGAATAAAATGTAAGTGAAATTATTCTTTTTCTTTCATTCTGTTCTGTTTATTCAATGGGACCCTAAAACAGTATTCTGATTACTTTCCTGACCTTTGCTCTGTATGAAGCACAGCACAATAAAAAGGGTTTGGATAATTCAATTCCTCTGCATAAAAAAGTGTAAAATTATCTACATCTTAAAACGGGTGTAACAGAAGTAGCGTCTTGTGGAACCAGGACAAGAACTTCACTCAGAGTTGGAGTTCAGGTCAGCAGGATCACATGGAGCAATCTCTGAGACCAGTCGGTGAGGGAAAAGATTATACTGCAACCAGGTGGGGTCTGGAGGAGACGAGATAAGGAGAGGTATGGTTGAGAGTTAAATCATGTATGATATTTTAAATGTATATATTTCTATACACATTCACGTTTCAATATCTTCAGTATTTATGTGTTTTGTCTAACCAAGGTAGCAGCTAGGAGCAGGAAGTTGTCCATCAAAGCAGGTCTCTGTGGCTGTGAAACTGCAAGACTTTTGTGGATGCTTGCAGAAGAATGTTACGTTCTCGCCGTGAGTAACCATCCCGTTGGTCAGGTCAAAGGGCCAGCTCTTAACCCCGCCCACTATCACTCTGCTGCGCTGTGCAGGGATTTCACAGCGAGCTGAATAGCGGTAAAACAGGTAGAAAATCAAACAGACGTCCGATATATAAAAACGATTTGGTAAGTAAGGAATAAAACACAACTTTGTGTTTTGTCATACTGTTAGACGAAGTATTAGCATGAGTGTTGTGATGCAGAAGTCGATAATTTTACGTTAACAGCGCATTCCAAACTGTTTTATTTCTCTTAAACAAAAGCTTTTTGGAACCGATTTAGCAATGTTTTATTTATTGATAAACACGTAATACATGTGGAACATCTGAAAGACAGGTTTGGTCCTGTTATTACATATGTCTTAGTAGTTATAAACATTCGTTCTCTCGACAGTCTCAGAGACATTGTCTGAAAGCAGATTTACAGAATATACGAATTTTTTTTAATCAAAGTTATAAGACATATATAAATTAATATTAATAGATATCCCTATAGAGCAATACTGAGGTGACTGTGGCAAGGAAAAGCTCTGTGAGATGATATACAGAAAAAACCTTCAGAGGAACCAGACTCAAAATTAATCCCATCCTCATCAGGGTAACACTAGAGAGTGTGATTATAAATCATTATAAACACTGGATAGTGTGATTATGAATCATCATAAACACCGGAGAGTGTGAATAATGTTCTTAATATAACGTTATAAATAATGTCGTATATATGTATATGTGTGTTACTGCATTAAATTAACAACACATTTTATATCCATATTTTGTCAGGCTTAAATCATGTGAATGAGTTGTTACTACAGAAACGATAAGCATACTGTCAAATAGATAATTAATCAACATCTTAAGGAATTTAACAAATGTATGGTTAGAGAATGGATGCTTATGATATTAAAATTTAATGGAGTCTCCCTTACCTCGGCAGAAAGGTACCGTGCTCCATGTGCCATCTAACTGACAAGTAACCTGGTTCAGCCCATCCAGGAGGAAGGTCTTTTTGCAAAGGTAATAAACGGAGTCACCCACATTATATTCAGATTTCTGCACAGCCACCAAGTAACCTTGATTAACTTCTTGTGGTGGTGGACAAAACACACCTATAGGACAAATAAACACATTTTTTCACTTGAATATATGTTTCTCATTTACTAAAGAAAAAATCCCAATACTCATATACAGAGAAGCACACAAAACCACATCATACAAAATTTTTGTGAACTGGCTAGGTTTTCAATTATGGGTGATTCCATGACTAGGAATAATTTATTTGTAGTGTACTGTATAATTTGGTGTTGGTACTTTCAAGGTGACCTCAACAGAGGATATCATAAGATCTGGGAAAATAATGAGAGAAAACATTCTCTCATTATTTTGAGATCAAACAAGAAAATTCCCCTGATCAAACAAGAAAATTCAGATGATGAAGTTATTTATCAGAAAATTCAGATGATGAAGTTATTTATCAGAAAATTCAGATGATGAAGTTATTTATCAGAAAATTCAGATGATGAAGTTATTTATCAGAAACATGCACATAGGTTGTATAGCCCAGTTTACCTATCTTTAAAATCAAAAACTTGTGCATGCAATGTTTGTATGATCCTGTAGGCGGCAGGCAAGGTTTTTTTATTAAAAACACAGCCAGGACATTCAACATGGTGGATGTTGAAACTGATCCAGCAGAGGGCAGCATATTATCCTCCACTCCTACATACCCACCCACACAGTCTTCCTCTCTCACTCCCTCTTTCACACTCTTACCATCTTTTCCAAATTTGCAGCAGAAATACTTAAAATCACACACACACACACACACACACACACACTACATAACCTGATATATGATATTCATTTTCCATTTAAAAATTAAAAATGGATCTTTGTTCATCTCAGATACAGTCTGCCGAAGTAATCACACACATACACACATTGCATCCTTACGTTGACAGATGGGGTGCGGGTAACGCCATGTCTGGTACTTGTCACAAAAATTTTCACTGTTTCCAACTAGCACATATCTGCAAAGAAGGAAAGAATGAGGATGAGGGAGTGTGAGCAAAATGAAGACTGAATATTGCTGTCTTTCTGTTTCTCTTCTATATTTTTCGCACTGTCTCTCACCCAGGAGAACACTGGTACTGTACAGAGGAGCCTACAGCGGCACCGCCATGAATCGACAGCAACTCATGATCAGGCAGAGGGCAAGAGGCTTTAGATTCAGGCTCTGTTTCAGCATTTCTACCTGGGAAGGAAGAAAGAGATAGATTATAAAGTATGTAGTAGAGTCTAACTGCAAACAAGAGCAGATAAATGAAATCATTATTGGTTAAGGATAGGAGAGGCTGCTAAAAACATCACCGTCTTTTTTTGGCATTCATATCTGCATAATTGTCTATTAACTAATCCCTTATAGTGAATAAATATATAGATTTGGGACTTTAGTGGAACCAAATGCAATAACAACACCACCAACAGTCATAATAGAAACAATGTTATGAAAAAGCAAAGATTTCTTTCCAGCCTCGGCATGCAGCGTGTTCCACAGAGTAGAAAAAACCTCCCTAGATTTACTATAGATCTCCAGTGGGTTCATATTTTTTTAGCCTGCTTCACAGACATTCATTGCATGTCATCAGCTGTGACTGAGAAGGAACCACCCCCTTAAAACTAAAAATACATTAATAGAAGATTAGTAGATCACAATGTCCAATCAAGTACAAATTACTCAGCAGGACAAATGGCAGAATATTAAGTTTTGTGCTTATATATATGGCATAGCAGGAAGTATGAATGCAGCTGCCTCTTTGCATGTAATGTGTGTAATCGTTCAGAATTTCATGATATAATGCATTGTCAATAATCATGATATAATGCACTGCTCAGCCATATTACTTTCATTGGTTACCTAATGATAGATATTAGATTTTTAGCTCTAGCATCTGATATCATGACTAGCCATCACTGGTTGTGTTCCATTCTGGTCTTCATCAGCTTCCTCTTGCCATTTTCTCACAGGAATCCCTGTCACTCTCAGGGGCTGTTCTAATATTTTACTAGTTCAAGTGAAGAACACTAGGTGTCCCTTTAGGAAGTGAGTCACCATCAGTGTAGATGCCAGAAACACAACAACCTAGTACTTTTTCAAATTTGGAGTTAAATTTAGTATATTTTTCTTTCACAATGTTCAAATTCTGTTTCACATACGGCAGCCGTCCTCTGCATCTATACGCTGAGCCCATTTAATTATAATCAATCTGACTTTCCTTATTTTAACACACTAAGTTAAACTCTTTCTAACAGCTAAGCAATATTTTGTTTAAATAATAATATGATCAAATCTCATATTTAATATATATTTAATGCATAATAGTATATTTAATGAATATGAAACCTAATATTTTTTAAAGCCATGTAAAAATATATAATACCGAGGTCTCGTTATGAAAACTGATGTAACTGTGGTATTATTAAGTTCAGCCTTTTAAACTACACTGCTTGCAGCACAGCGAGAGCTCAGTCTTATTGAAAAATCTGATAATGGCTCAATGGCTCATGTGACGTTAGTCTTTCATACTTCTGAGTCATTAGAAGTCAGCAAAGGCAAAGAAAAAAAAAAAAAGGAAAGGAAAGGAAAAGCAGTGCAGGTCATTACTGTAATACCAGTGAGGCTGAGTCTAGACTATGTTTTATACTTCTTTGTGATAAAGTTTGAAAATTTACCAAATAGATAGATAGATAGATAGATAGATAGATAGATAGATAGATAGATAGATAGATAGATAGATAGATAGATAGAT
>JAOTRN010000046.1:22838939-22856117 GCA_028566695.1 Bagroides melapterus | reverse complement strand
ATTCATGTTGCTATTCTTTACATTTCCACCAGATGGCAGCAGGTAAATATAGCAAACATTTCAGCACTGAACAACAACAATTCTGCATTTCGCTCTCTCAATCACACACACACACACACACACACACACACACACACACACGCAACTGAAAAGAGACCACTGTCAATAAGATTATATGGACCTTATACTGAATTTATAAAATAGTATCAAACAAAAAAGTGTGTGATCTGTTGAGAGTTGATATGATTTAATAAAACTCTGATTAAATATCATCACAGCATGCAGAATAGAATAAAATTACATCTGTAATCTCTCTCTCTCTCTCTCTCTCTCTCTCTCTCTATCAGCTGCCCAGAGTAAATATCTACTCTGAAGTACAGTTGTTCTCTTGCACTGTCATACACATGCACACACATGCACATGCGCACACACGCACATGCACGCACACACACACACCTAAACCCCTCCCACTCCTGCTCCACCCCCTCTCTATCTCTCTTTCCATATCTCCTCCCCCTTTCCCTCATTCTGCTCCACACTTTGTCCTGGCACGTGATAAAGCATGTGCACATGGACCGTGTTTTAACACGCACGCACGCGCACGCGCACACATCCTGTCATTCTTTATGTATGATTTTGTTCCGTCTTGTCCTTCCATTCTCTTCTATTACTTTCCCGATTCACTAATACGCGCTCTATCTCATTTCTTTTTAACCCCCAATCCCACCCCTTGTCTTTCTTCTACACTCTTTTATCTTGTGTATAGTCCCTCTCTCAGCATGTGACGACTGATAGCAGTTTACTTACAGTACATTCCAAACCCAACCCAATCTTAACTGCTTTATAACACAGGATAAACAAGGGCCATACACACACACACACACACACACACACACACATTAACCAAAGTCTTATAAAGGATACTTTTAAACTGCAATATTCCACAATTCCTGCTGTAATATCATAAAGATTCAATATTTGCATGCCTTTGTATGTAAAATCCAACAAACCCCTGAAACCTTTTAATTAACATTTCAAATCCTGCAACTGGATTCATACACCATATGCTCACTACTGACAAAGTGCCAATAACACAAACCTCCTCAGGATTAAGAACCCAAAGGGAATTAGGATACAGGTTCTGAGACATTTGTCATTTGACATTTGTTTACTGAGCTACTCACCATGGACATTTTTTTTTTATAATTATTCACTTATACAAGTGCAGTCAATCTAATAGTTTCTAGTTGAGTTGCACTGAAGTTATTTCTAATTCATATATCGAGTCACACAGAAAACACTGAAGCAGCATGTGACTTCTGACAATTTTTGTTTTTCATTTTGTAGAAAAACTAATAGATGTTTAATTCTGACTCAAAGGATGTGGGTTTTATCCTTTACATTTTAATTTATGGCATCTAATACCTGAAATAAAAGTATTTTTTTTACGTTAACCTTCTGTCTTGTTATTCATGTAGTTTCTTTAAAGTCTGTTTGTGTTTATTTTTAGCATTTTAAAGAGCTATTAAATAAATGGGACCAATCGTGTCTTATTCTGATTCATTTATTTAAATTTGAAGTACATTAGCAGAACTGCCGACTGTTGTGCATTTTGGGTAAGAGCTGTGCAAAATCATTGGGGCTAACACTCCAAAATATATCAGAACAGCAGCCTTTTTTTTTACCCTTATTCTACTTAGCAAAATGGAAAATAAGCCAGATGAAATGTGAATGTGGAATGATCTGCACATGTTTAATACTCTCTGATATTAACAGACCCTCTCTCCTTGCTCCAGGATAGACACACAATAGATCAGCCATAAGACTAAAACCACTGGCACTAAGACATTAACAGAATATCCTGCAAATCCTGTCTGTAATTTATGAGGTGGGACTTCCATGAACTTGGCACTTCTTTTAACCATTAGATCCCACAGATGCTCTTGGAGTCAAGTCAACACCTTGAACTCTTTGTCATGTTCCTCTACCCAAACCTGGTTTGATCATTATTGCAGTGTGTCAGCGAGCATTAAAAGAGGTGAAAGAGGTGACTGACATCTAGGAATTCTGCTGCCATAAAGTGGTCTGCAATAATATTTCCGTAAACAACACACACAAACCCAGACCTCCACATGATGGAAAAGAAAACGTGATTCATCAGACCAGGACACCTTCTTCCATTGCTCCATGGTCCAGTTCTGATGTTCATGTGCCCACTATAGGTGCTTCAGCAGAGGACCAGGGTCAGCATAAGCAGCCCCATACACACAAGGCTCAAAGGCACAAAGATGAATACATTCTATCATAAACATTATCAAATTCTTCTGCAATTTGTGCTACGTTAGCTCTTTTGAGAGATCGGACCTGACAGCCAAATTTTTACCCCCACCCCCAGCAACCATGACCCTGTCAGTACACCAGTTGCTCTCTCTTGGTACACTTATGGTGGGTACTAACCACTGAATACTGGGAACACGCCATAACACCTGCTGTTTTGGAGATGCTATAGACACAATTGTCTAGCCAGAATTTTACACTTTTGTCTCCCATTTGTCACTTGATGCCTTATATGTCCCACACTTTGACAGGTACCGAGAAGATAATCAACGTTATTATTATCTGTCACTGGTGTAAATATTATGGCTGACTAGTGCACATTTATTACTTAGACTAATGAAAATTTCAGTAAAAAATGGTCACAGTGGCTCTTTCGGGGAAAAAAATCCAACCTTTCAATCCAAAAGTATTAAACAGGCCTACAACACAATGTCAAAAAAATCAAGCAGTTTCCAGTTCATTTTAATAGTGATGATAAACAGAAAGTGATTATATATAGATTATATAGTCTTGTTTTTTTCTTTCTGATCATCTCTCTCCTGATCATCTCTATCCTGCTCTTCTTTCAGCAGCATCACAGTGAATGGCTGTGCGAGGCATGGTGACATGTCAAGTGATTTGTAAAAGTATTATATTGGAAAATGATGTTGTGTTTTTCCTCATTGTTTACTGCACATACTGCATTTATACACACACTACACTGATACTGCAGAATCACTTAACAATCCAACAACTAGCTGTGTTTTCTGCACAGCTGATAATATTATTATGCTCTTGTTATAACACTACTTTCTTTAAACCTGAAAAAGTCACGATGCATGTGTGCCGATCCCTTTTAGGCTAATGATTCCGGACAATCATAGCAATATTTGAAAATGGAAAATCACAAGCATGGAAAAAAAATCAATATCTCACAAGCCTGCTGTACAGTGTTGATTGCGGTAGGAAAGTACTTTGTTCTAAAATTAGCTGCATAATTGTGAATTATTATTCATATGCCATCTAAGTAGTAAGGCTTTTTTTTTTTTTTTGCATGCGCCAAGTCAAGGCTAAAGATTCCCAACTAACACCAGAAAAAACTGTGCCCACCAACCAAACTCACTGTGCAAGCAGCCGGCAGCTCCCAGCATGCTCTGCTGCACCTGCATATCCAAGCCAAGTAACGTAGGTGGTGAGGCGGCAGAAGCTGAAGATGAGGATGAGGACGAGCAGGGAGAAGGGGATGTAGAGGGGCACTGTGAGCTCTGGGATGGGATCTGAGCTCCGTGCATGGCCATGCCATTTTCCGTCAGGAACTCGCCCAGGTCCATGTAGTGTAGCTGAAACAAACCGGGATCAGAGGCCACTGTCCGCTCCCACAGGCTCTGAAAGGTGCCTGTCCCTGTCCCTAAACCGCTGCCATCTGCACCCTGCCCGTTGCTGTTCCTGTCCCGGATCGAGCAACGTCCCAGAGAATCTTCATCCATTTCCAACCGGTCTTTATCTGGGATGCAGAGAGGGAAGAAATGCAATGAAATACAGTCTGCATATCGGTATAAATAAACCAACCCTTGATCCCTTTTCCCTTTGTAGCTAATGCTTTAGTATGCTGCATATTAGGATTTCTGCTGTTTTAGTGTTTACTGTTTATTTCTTTTATTTAGAATTTTACTATGTGAATAAGAGTACAGGGGAGAGTTTAAGTTTAGTTCTCTATGATCACAGCATCAGTTCTTAAATACATGTCCACAGATTAAGGGTGATGCTTGGGTATAAAATGATAACAGGTAGGAGTCTTTATAAGAGCTTTTATTTCCTTATCCCACGGTCAGAAATGTAAAGAATTGAGCTCAAAAAAACTATCACTGTACGTATTTTACAAATACGTGACATGTCATTTTCCTGTAACAGAATTCAACCCTGAGTTCTCGATGTGTGTAGGTTCACCTCGGTAGCTTATCTCTATTTGCAAGGGCTTGAGCTGCTACAACATAGTCGACTAATATACATCACGCCCATTCTGTAGGTCACCCTATTTGCGTATGTCGTATGCCAATGCTAATCTGCACACGTAACTATCGTTCTGTCCATAACCACAGCATATGCTGCCACAAACACGTACACTCTCTCTCTCTAAAAGGTCTGAAAAAAAATAAATAAATAAAGCTAAGAAAGCTGGATGCTAATACCTTGAATCTTCTGAACTGGCCACAGCTTTAGGCACAGACAACTAGACACAAGAAAACTGTAAAACCTGAGTTTCAATCAACCACATTAGTCTCATCATGCCTGAAAATTGCAAACCCACTTCTCACAGCTGATGCTGATGCTATTATAACCTGAATTATTGGAGATGTCATTAGTAGTCTCACTGCACTACTGATGCTCAGCAGTGATGATATAATAGTCCATTTGACAATTAAAACACAGATCCATAATAGGACTCCACATCGTTGCCAGTGAGCGTTCGGATCGGATATAATAAAATAATACTCTTGAATTTCATAAGACTCAAAAAAATAAAAGGATTAAAAACTCAATGCATCGAATGCTATTTCAACAAGTGTGAAAACGGCTATCACGTTCATTTGTCGTGTCATGTAGCACGTGTGTGACACAACATCTGAACTACAAACTTATTATCGATACAGCCACTGCAGAAAGGTGTGTACGTTTCCAGTAACGTTAACCTTTACGCTCTACTGTAGTGATAATGACACTGAGATACGTGGACACTGCTAATGATAATGAGGTATAATATAGTTTGAATTCTCACAGTTAGAATAACTAGTTATTTAAAGTCGTATATCTGTAAAATGCACCACTTTTCTTTGTTACATACTGTCTTTATGACAACGTGCATTTTCAGATATGTCAGTAAGCTTCTCATTATTTTTTTAACCTTTTCTGTGCCTTGTGACGTAAGCGATGACGGTCCGAATTGCTGCAGAGGTCCTGTATTTAACTCATCATTGCCTTCCGGCGATTTTAAATATTTCATGAAGCTTGATGAAAAATATCAATGTACTGATCCTTTTTTTATAACCGAATGGCAATAAATCCCATATGTTTGACCGAGTGTAGCTAAATGCTTGTGGGCTGGCATTTGAGCTGCAAATAAACCTTTGGAATTAATGGAGCAGGTGGCTTTTCACTTGGCTTATAATCAGTCTAAGATCAAAATGCCTGATCCTTGACCAGGTTAATCATACACCAATTTTTGCCTAGTCACTGTACAGAAGTAAAAAAAAAACCTCAGTTTTCATATTAGAGCAATACATAGGATCTCTTCTCGTAAAGCTGATCTTGTGGACAACAGCTGTCAACATCTCCTTCTGCAAGGACATTTGAATGTGGGGCACTTTTTGATTGAGTGCACCAAAGCTGAAAAAATCTTCACTGATTGCAGCAGATTCTGCCTCTGGATAAACCATTTGCTGTGGTATATACTGCTGTAAAGTAGTATTCTAAAGTAAAATTCTTTTGCTACTAATATTACCCCTTAAAAGAATCCACATCCATTTTTCTTTGTTATTTTTGGTGAATGTTCTTAAATGAACAACATTTAAATATGTAAATCTCATCCACAACCCCTTTCCTCATCCAAACCCTGCTATAATGCGCCACACTGTTTTAAACTTTTCATACACACAACATTTTATACACATTACCCTTTATGTACATCACACATCTGAAACACTATTTAACAAACATTCACATCAAAACTGGCTAATACTAAAAAAAAAAGAAAAAGAGAAAGAAAGAAAAATTACAACAAATAAAAAAATAAAAAAAATAAATAAAATCAACAAGGCATGCCCATGACATCTACTATAGAAATCGAGCAAAGCAGAAAAACAATAATGTATTAGTTTATTATTGGTAGACTTAGTACATTCCTACTCACTGAGATACTTTTGTGTATTTTTATGGATGTTTGACAATTTAGTTGACAGTAGGTGAAGCAACACTTGGCCAGAAGGAGTGGGCTGAGTTAAACTATATGCAAATGAGAACTGAACTCCAGTTTTCTAAACACGAACCAGCGCAGCTTCTGCAGCAGATCCTTTCTTGTGACCAATCGTTCTTGTTAACGTCAATTATTAAGCGGCAGGCAGTTAATCAAAAATGGGATTTTTTTCTCAGACCTTCAGAGACTGACCCTCTTTTATCTAATTGGTGAAATAACTGCACTGCTTGCTCAAAAGAAAACCAAATTCTTATTGTCTGTGACAAATCGAAAATCAAAAGCATTACTATGACATGGTAGAATTGCAAAAGCACATCAAATAACCACTTTAAATCTATGATGATCTGCCATGTTAACTGTTAAGCCAAACCTTTATATGCAAGAAAATTTATATACCAAGAGCTTTGCAAATTTTTGTTGAATATCTCTGCCACAGACTGTACTGTCAACTGCTGATATTCACTATGCTGGCTACAGGCTCAACGTGTTTGATAAATAAAGATAGCGCTAGTGTTTCCACTGCAAATAGCTAGTTTTTGCAGCCATATCGCACTAGCGATGAGCTACTAAAAAAACCATGGCAACTAGCAAACTGGCAAACCAACATAGAGTGACTGGCAAAAAAACTGCCAGTGTTAAAGCAGGGTTAGACAGTACAGACAGCAGCCAGACATGTGTGACGTACCCTTCATTTCACAGCAGTCTGTAAAGCGCTGATCACCTTTGAGTGGGGTCTGTGGTGATTTAAGGTCAGGGCCGGTGTTAACTGGTCCAGTGATCAGCGAGTCTCCTCCTGCATGGTCTAAACTCCTGAAGTGTGTTTTGGGTCCAGAAGGGGGCAACAGGCGCTGAGAGGGAGGCCCTGCCATCATCCAGTTCACTATGTAGAACTGGACCGGTACACTATACTACTCAACACACATACACAAACAAACAAATCACAGCGTGCTTTAATTTAGAAACAGCAACTACAGGAGTGAGTGCCAATCTGATGACAACTATATAACTAAGAAGGCCCATGCAAACTAGTCCAGTGACAGTAATCAATTATTGCACCACTATCATTGACATGCATTTAAAAACAGTATTAATAGTTTTTGATTGTAAGTGGATATTTACCTTTAGTCTTCTTGAGAGCACAGAGCTCAGAAAAAAGAAAAGAGTGTCATTTTATTGCATTTGTTGGCAGCCCAATGGATAAAACGCCCACTTAGAGGTGGCAAAATATTTGTCGGCTCAAACTTTAAAAAGCTCAATTTTGCGGCGTATGTCCATACAGACCCGAGAGCCTAAACTGTCAGATAGCAGGAGAAACAGGTCTTGCAGAAAGAAAAAAAGTTGCTAATAGGAATACAAGGAATGAATATGTTTAATGTCCAACCATGTTTTAAAATAATAGCAGTAATAACGCACGTTAACTAAGCAAAGGAAGCAACGTCGTCTAAAAAAACAACGAATGAAAACAAAAACCGAAGAAAAAAAATGCAGGACACGGGTGCAGCTGCGCAGTGCCGGTTGGTTGGACGTTATCGCTTTTTTCTGCAGCCGTTTCTCCTCCTCCTCCTCCTCCTCCTCTCAGAGCGAGCACGTGAGCTCCGCGCTCAGCCGGAACGAACCAGGGGCACTCACGTGACGTCACATCTCCCGCGAGCTCAGCAGACGCTTGACTGAATGGAGTGAGGAGACAGGATGGCAGGTTTACAAAGTATGTTCACATAGTGAGAGAGCTGAAGGTAAATCTACACGGCGTGCTGTTTTGTGCGAAATAGTGTGCGCTTGTCAGGAGCAGCTCATTTACATTTACATTTACATTTATTCCATTTGGCAGACGCCCTTATTCAGAGCTATGTATATTTAAGTGAATAATAAATCTTGTCATAATAATCATATTCCCTATGCACACATCAGGACTGGAAGTGACTGAAAAAACTAAAATAAATATGTATGGATCTCATGTGCATATCTTATTTTTTAGAATTTGGTGTGAAATATGTGATGTATAGTAATGACACGCCTCCTCATGACAGAATTATGTGTTTATAATTAATCTCAAGCAGTTGTCAGGGTAAAGCTTGTGATTATGGGATCATCTGAACAGGCCTATGGCTTTCACACTTGAGCAGAATTTTAAAGCAAAGAACTGCATTTTTATTGCGTTTATGTTTTATGTACTATATAGACGTGGTTGTCAATTGACGACACATCGCCTAATGGAAGAATCATCATAGGATTAAAAAAAATGATCGTTTTTTCTCGTAATCCGCGGACATGTTTGGTGTCTTTCTCCACAGAGGAACATGTTCACGCACGTGTACACAGCACGCGTAGAAGCCTGTGGCCGGGTTATCGTCCTCTTTCCCATTGGCTAAGAGGAACAAGGTTTCCGCCCCTTATATCCGACCATTGGCTACCGCTTTGCAATCAATCCCGCCCCCGTAATCTCGCCAGCCACAGCCGCGTGAGACTACACAGTTTATACCGCATGTTGGTATGTGTGTAGAATGTGCGTGCATACGGGCTGTGTGTGTGTCAGCTACACAAATTGAACGGAATTTATATTTAATATATAACGTATTAAAACATATTCTCATCCACTTTCAGTGTAATATTCAGTTGCTGTCATCCTGCTGTAGATATGACAGATTTAAATGTAAAGCAAATTTAATCCTCCATGCATTCCCTAAAAACTAATTACTTACATGCTACTTACATTTTTAAAAAATGCTGCATAAATTACTGCTGTGTTGCCCTGCAGACTGCATTTCCTCTATTGTAAGCACATGGAAAGAAATGCGATCATGTTTTCTTGGAATTTAACATAAAAGTCAGAAGCCCTTATTCTGCCACCTTGTGGTAAAAGTAGAAATGTACAGATTTAAATAGCAAATAATGATGGGCACTTACCAGCTGGTAAACAGAGCTAAACATTACAGTTATGCATTAAATCAATAGCATTTGTTGAATAAGAAAGTAATGAGACACCAAGCAATTTCTTCTGAACTAATGTAGCCCCAATAGCATTCTTCATTTTGTGACAGTATTATTTTGCCTAAGAATGAAGTGGAGAGAGAGCCTTATAATACAAGTCATAAATCTCATGTCTGCAATGCATGAAGTAGGGCATTGAACTTATTCACAGGTTCACAGCATATTCAAATAATAATACACGATGAAATGTACCAATGTGGACAGACATCTCTCCTCTAATAATTAATTAATGGGCTTGGGGTAAAACCTGAAGATATGGGTGTAATTAACATAGAGAGGTATATATGGGGAAAATTAGTGGTACTCTGACAAAACAAATACAAGAGAATGCAGTAACAATACAATGAACAAAGATGGGAGCTTTTAAAGTTTTATTAAATGCTTGGGTATCATCAACAACCAGCTTAATATAGGTAAATAAAGTAATAGAAACATACTTGTTGATTTACTTATTATTCTCAAAAAAAATGAGCTATGGGTAGTATGGCCTCAATACATATGAAATTAATATAAAAGTATAAGGGATGCTTTCATAATTGGCAAGTGGGCAGACTATGTCCGACAAATAATATGTTAAGTAAGATATGAAAGTGATAACTTCCACTATCATTCCAAACTACCTGCAGTGTACCTATGATAAAAACATATTTCACCTTTGTTTAAAAAAATCATAACAATAATAAAATATTGACACAATTTATATTACAGTACACTTGTTCCTTCCTAATTCTACCTTAGACTCTATATATAAAAGCTTCACCATGCCAATAGGTGAAATTTCAAACAGGCTTTGTTTTCTTGTTAAAATTAAATTTAGATGTTCAATTTTATTGTTATTAAGCTAGTTTCAAGCCTGTTCCTTGAGAGGAACTCCTGCAGAACTTACTTCCCTCCATAATCTACTGCTGAGCATGGGTATAACCTACATTTCTCAATCAGTGTTGTATTATAGATGGTAAAGAAATAACCTGTGCACACAAGTAGCTCTCAATGAACAGAGTTGCAAATGTTATTTTGTTTTTGTTGTTTTGTTTTGATTGTTGTTATTTATTATTTCTGGAAGCCTTTTCCATTTTAAGTGCTCATTCTTCTTTCTTCATGCTAGTTTTCACTCCAAAGCTGGATATATCCCTTCTGGTCTTCTCACTTACTCACTAGCATGAAGATGAAGGTACAAAGGACTGCTTATTCTATGATTGTTGTTTTTTTTGTTTGTTTGTTTGTTTGTTTTTAATTTTCTTTTATACATTTCCAATTGTATTTTATTTGGAACCAAGCATCCGAGAGTCAACATTCATTCAACACATTAAGACCAGTGCTCAACATGCACAGATTTGAACAAAACACTGACCTTCCTAATACCTTCTTTCTTTTCTTCTTATGCTACTAATGCATTGTTACAAAGATCAAATCCCACACTTGTTCTAAGTGAACTACACATTATACATACCGGCGACAGAATAATTCTACAGAGCAACTGCTGACTTACAGTGAGTATTACCATTAAGGGAAATACTGTATTAGTAAAATGACTATAAATTCACCTAATGTCAGTGAAGGAGCCAAGAAATTGTTCAACACACAAAACTGTATAAGACCCTTTTGCAGACTGAGCTGGGGATTTGTTATGTTGGTATCTTTATAAAAGACATCTGCAAAGCATTTGTAATTTTGCTTGTAGCAGTTCAGTTTGGACGTTCGGTTTATGTCAGGAACCCATAATGGTTAAATAGAAAAGGATAAACTAAGAGCAATCAACCCGACCTTCTGACAGTCAGATACCAAGCCTTAGTCTCTATTTTTGTCATGCAAAACACAATGTCCTTCTTGCTACTACATATTGAAGTCATTAAGATTAATGAAGCACACTCAGTGACTGTACTGTATTTGCAGGGCTGAAATATTCCCTTTACTGTCTCCTCTTTTAAAGATTTTTCCTGTTGTCAATTTCAAACAAAGAGCACTCCCTCGTGTCAGTTCTGTCAGTTTTCCCCGGCAAGTTCTTTTGTGTCTTGTAAGGAGTGCTGCATTCCAGAAACGAGAAGGACAGCGTTTACAGGAAAATGCTCTATTAGATAAGTGAGAGCTTCTATGAATAAGGGCTGAAAGTAATTTGCGAGATTGTTTTCCACAAACTGCACATCTTAATCGACCCGAAGGGTAACTGACTCTTGGGCAATGTCTAGCTGCTATGTGGACCATAAGTGCTGCTCGTCGTGAAAATGTTGTAAGAAAACAGAAAGGACAAGGGAATCGTTTAAGAGGAACTTGAAAAGAGAGCAGTCTATATAATTCCAGTCCTCCTGAAGGGCTCAGTTCATACACAACTCTGCTTCCACCACTACCTCTTCTAATCCTCAAAAGCATAGCCATTTTTTTTCTAAATTTACGTTGCCTTCTACGAAAGGTTTTTCTCATTCTTCTCTGAAGCTTTCTTGTCTCAATTTTCTTCCTTTCCCCAGTTAAGAGATCCATCTGAACCCCGTCCATTTTTGTGGTCTGACCCCATTCGTAGCCTATCTTCTCTCTCCCGTTCCGTCTTTTTTTTTTTTTCTTGCGTCGCCTTAGTTCCTCTTCGCTGTGAAAGCTGTGGTGGTGGTGTTGCTGAACATTAGCTGGATGCTGCTGGGTGAGAGAATGGTGATGTTGCTCAACTGGAGGAAGAACAAGATGGTGGATGGGTAGGTTTGGGTTGAGTGCATGTCTTTGGCCAGCTTGATACATGGGCTCACCTTTTACTCCTGAATGCTGATGAGAATGTAGTGAGGAACTTGAAGGCAGAGGCTGGGAGTATGGTGTGGCATTAGAGGAGGAAGGGAGAGATGTACTGGCATCATAGAAAAGAGGTGAGTACCCAGCTTGTGGTTGTGGTGGAGCATGCTGGTGACTGTGAAGAACCCCACTGTGAGAATCCTCTTCTCCCTGGTTTCCACCACTGGGTGTGAGCTGGAGCAAAGCATTTGTGGCAGCTTCACTCTCAGATACTGAGCCACCAACACTGCTCTCTTCTCCAGCGACACTAGTGCTCCCTTGTGGCGTTCCTTGACCAGTACGGGTAAGACCATGCTGAGACAGCCTGTGTCTTGTAAGGCTGTTGGAATATGCAAAGGCCTTCCCACACACTTCACAAGAAAACAACTTGTCACCTCCGCCTTCGTGCACTGTTTGATGATGCGCAGTAAGATGGAAGTGATGACGGAAGGACTTCCAACATATAGCGCATGTGTAAAGTCTGGGAGGAGGATGGGGATTCGAACCATGGGGTTTAACATCTTGTGGGTATGGATAGAATGAAGAGTTACCTTGACCACCTGGGATCATGCTTGCACCAGGAGCTGGGTAATTGCTAAGATTTTCTCCTCCGGGTGTAGTAGGGACTTCTTCCATTTCTCCTTTCTGGTGTAGCTTTCCATGTCTCTTAAGGCTTTGGGCATATCCAAAATCTTTTCCACATAGAAGACATTTATAGTTTTTCTCTCCAGAATGCACTGTGTGATGCTTACTTAGGTGAAAAGCCTCTCTAAAGTATTTGCCACACACTGTACAATGATGAGGCTTTTCCCCAGTGTGAATTCGGTCATGCCTTCTTAGAGTTTCTCTTCTTGCAAATCCTCGACCACAGATGCTGCACAAATATGGTCTAACATCCCCCAGACCCCCTGCTGACCTCTGGGAGGACTGGCGTCTTTTGGGAGGCTCTGCACCTGCTGGCCCAGGTTCCTTCTTTTTACGAGGCTTCCGAGGGCGTTTGGGTTTTCCAACAGGTGTCTGTTGGATTGATTGTTGGTGAAGTGCCAGGGTATCCTGGTTTTCACCACCTCTAAATGACTTCTCCATTCCAGATGTTGAAGACGGACCACCGGGTGAGCCAAGAGGACCTAGTCCAAGACCTCCAAGTAGCCCCCCAATTATATCTCTTCTGTCGTCTCCCCGACCACTATTGTTAAGCTCACTAGTCATGCAATTTGCTGCTGCAGCAGTGATAGCAGAAATAGCATTATTGACAGAGCTTGTAACATCGTCTTCGGAATCATCCAGTAGAGCAGAGAGGGGTAAATGTGGGTGTTGGTGAAGCTGCTGGTTTTGGCTTTGCGGGTGTGGGTGTAGAGTAGGAGCTAAAGGTGCTTTTCTTAGTGCTGGCCCAGCTATGCCTCCACCACATGAGGATGTTCCAGCATAAAGGTTGCCTTGAGAGCGCTGGTCTTTGAAGTTATTGTAACCCTCACTCCGGTAAGACCCTGCATGACAAATCAAACAGTATGAATGCTGCATATACAAATATCTTCTTAGCACATCATACAGCACAAGTTTATTTGGCGCACACACATACTATCCTGTAAGATAAATATGTGACTCACCCACTGCACTAGTTACCATTCCATCACTGGAAGCCCCTGTCTTACTGTTCTTGCCACCAACTATAGAGTTGCTACTATCACTCTTCGGTCTTGGTCCTCTGCCTGATTTGCCACAAGTGCCTGAGGCTGCATGGTTCAACAAAGAGGTACTCTCACGGAAACAGCGGCCACAAGCTGGACAACGAAAAGGCTTCTCTTCATGTATCTTTTCGTGACGGGTGAGGGACTCACGCCGATTAAAAGCACGGCTACAAGTACTGCAGGCAAATGGTCGTGCACCAGAATGGATGACACCATGCTGAAGCAGGTGTCCCTTTTTTTTAAATCCTTTTCCACAATCTGAGCAATGGAACGTCTTGTCAGGACTTTGACATAAGGATGATGCTGAACTATCCTGGGTCGAATGAGGAATACTTGGATCAGCAGGATGCAAAACAGGATTTACAACATTACTTCTTGTGCCTGCTGTGCCTGCAGTGGTCAACTCATGACTGCGCAAGTGCCTGCGCAGACTGGATAGGTGAGTAAAAGTTTTTCCACACTCTCCACAATGATAAAGTGGTTCTGGTTCATGTTGAGATGAACGAGGATGCATGGAGCTATGATTGTCAGGTTTAGAACTGTTTGTCACCAGAACTGATGCAGATGTAGAAGTGGGAGCAGAGGAAGAGGATGATGACACAATTGAAGAGGAAGATGGGGGAGTTAGGTGGGAAGGAGGATCTCTACCAAGTCCTGACATACCAACACGGCCACCTTCACCAAGGCCAGGTGTAGAATCTTGGCTAAGACCCCCTGAAGTGCTACTACTGCTGGAGTTATGATTTGCAGAGCCATGACTATTGCTGCTGCTAGTATTAGTGCTGCCATCAGTCTTCCGCTGAGGCAAGTACCCAGCCATTGCTTTCTTTCTCCTGCCTCCACCACTTCCTCCTATTGCACTGTCTAATTTCCCATCATCCTTGGAGAGGGACAAATGTAAGGGCAGAGGAAGTGGTAAACCAGTTTCCTGTTGCATCAGAGATGCTAACTGGTTTGAGGAGAGGACAGGGATCCCTTGAAAGTCAAAACTGCTTAATGAGGAAGGTTGAGATGAAGAATGAAGAGGATGATGTGGATGGGGGTGTGACAACGTGTGAGTGGGCAGTTGTTGTTGTGGTGGTGGTGGCTGCTGTGGCTGGGGCAAGGCGCTTGAGTGGCTATGTGTGTGTGAGGAGTGTAGCGCAGGAGGTGGAGCAAGACCTGAACTCGATTCAAGACCTAGATGGTTGTGGCTTCCTTGCTGTACCAAAAATTGCTCTAGGCTGGAATTGGCTGGTACTCCAGAGAGAAAATACTGATTAGCAGCTAGCATGCAACTAAACTGTTGATGCAAGCTCCGTGCATCAGACTGAGCGCCTGTCAATTGGTGACCAAGGGAAGTTACTGCACTAGTGCTGGAAGGGTTGTTGGAGCTAGAACTTGAAGGAGATGGGGAAGAGGAGGATGGTCCAGGGGATGCTTGGGGAACAGAGAGGCCAGGATGTAATGGGGGAGGTGGAGGTGGAACAGATGATACTAGTCCTCCAATTCCTCCTGCACTTCCTCCACTTCCACTACTGCCTGAAAAATGGTCAAATCGCCCAACTCCGGGATGTAGCTGTTCTTGTGCAAGGGCTGCCTCAGCTGGGTGAAATGAACGCAAAAACTGAGGATACCCACTCACGTGACTTCCTCCACTGCTACTGCTCCCAGACATCTTGCTTGATTTCCTTGAACTTTGTGAAGATGAAGACAGTGACTGCTGCTGTAGAGGAGGAGGGGGTGCGCTCATTTTTGCAAAAATTGATGCAGAATCAGAAAAGGCACTGCTTCTAGATCCTTGCAATGGGCCTAAGCCAAGTCCAGACAAAATGGCCCCAGAGGTTTCAACTTGCTGCTGCTGTTGCTGTTGCAACTGGTGCTGGTGAAGCTGCACTTGTTGCTGGTGTTGTAGTTGTCGCTCTAATCCAAGACTTTTAAACTGATGGGCTTGGTGTCCACTGAGCATCTCTATGATGTCCACATTGTATTTTCCAAACTGGAACATTTCCCAGTTACTGAAACATGGGTGTGCAATGGCAACACCTTCTGCTCTAGGAGCAGTAACAACAATCACACTAAAATTGCCAGATGAGGTGTTACAATGACAATCACTGTTGTTTCTCTAACCTGTTTCAACTCACCCTTGTGTATGGCCTGCTTTGAACTGATCTGCAGTTAGCTGACAATCACCAACTGTTCCCACTTTATAGCCAGTTGTGCCAAGCAGATGCTGCAGCGTAGAATGGGTTTTCGGTATGGATAGTGATATTCCAAAGTTCTGCAACACACAATTCAAAGGCTGGATTTGATTTTTGAGTCTTTAACAGTTCTGTGGTTTAGTGCTTGATGGTTACTCGAGTCATTGTCTGTGGTTAAGAAGCTGTCTTTCTTTTCGGTTCTTTTCTTTCATCAGTGTCCTTGTCAGTAATGTTTTCCTTGAATTGCACTGAACTGGTCAGTCCGTCATTAATGTTAATGGATTTGATTTGGTCTTTTATATAATGTAAGTGAGAAGATGTGCAAATCACATATGGTGACACTTTATTTTCACATTTTGAAAGTGCTTATTGATGCTTTTGTTATGAAACAAAACCAGGATGACTAGATAAGACTGTTCTTGGTTACATACTTGAGTTCATGACCATCCTAGATATGGATATATTTCTCCATGTGCCATGTGTTAGTTCATTACAGTCAAAGACTGCTCATGTTTAATCCATTCAAGCCCAAGTGATATACAATTCCTTTTCCATGTTTCAGCAAATATGCTTGGCATCTTTTCCATTGTTGAAGAAATTATTCTCAGATGCACGGGACATTTCTCCACACCACTCCTCTTCTCACTGCGAGACAGAAAGAGATTGAATAGAAATATAAATGTGTGAAGTCAACTGATTTCACAGGCCCCTTGCTTCCCACTGTTTTGTGCAGTTATTTTTTTTTCTCATGCTCTTACAAGCCTCATTTAACTAATGAAAGGGTTGATAAATAACTGATATACTGGATTTGGTAAGATAGAGCAGAAAACCAGAAAGAACTCTATATCCATAAAATACTGAAACACTGCACGTGACAACAATCCCAGAAACGGTTTCGGTGGTTATGCAAAACCTATGTATCAATGAACTACATAATGACTTGATTTTGTGCATGAATATGAAGAGAATTTTTTCATGAGAAAAACAATACTAAAATGGCATATTCTTTATTAAATATTTGTAATATAAATGTTTATCATACAAAACTAGCTTTAGAATGCCAAATAGTCATCATCCAATTATATGTAGTTGTTGCCCATTTTGTAACTACACATTTAAAAAAAAAAAAAAAAAAAAAAAACACGAATTAAAGGTATGCTTTGAAAAATGTGTGGGCTGCTCTCGCCGCGCCTCGGGGTTAGTTTATCTTCCTGTGTGAAAAAAAAATTATATATATATATAACGGGGGGTGGGGGGGCTCATTTATTTAACACGTCAAGTACAT
>JAOTRN010000046.1:22818594-22838839 GCA_028566695.1 Bagroides melapterus | reverse complement strand
CTGGGCATGCTGTTATAGAAATATAATCAATGATGAGGTAATGTGACTAGAAACACAGTCACATTTAACTCACTCGCTTAAGACTTATAACCGATGTTTACCATCTGCTTAACGCTTTTGCGGGGGGGGGCAAGTGAAAAGTGAACTTGCATATAAAGATAAATGTCGCAATTACAATAAAGAAATACGATGTAAAAGCATTTCCAAAAGTTGCACTTATTCTTGTATGTAAATGTTTCCTTGCATATTGCGTGCTGCTCGCATTGTGCAGAAAAAATGATGCTAAAGTGCCGCGCGAGTCGATGGCAGGGAGAGGTGTGAATTTCACGTAATTATTACATCTACCGACACCACTGTATGTCACACAAAAGGAAAATGTCCGTTTGGACACGCAACGGGGAGCAAGTAAATCGACAACGGTCTACAAAACGAATGCTCGCATGCATGACAGAACCGTTACTTGAACATGTTACAGCACGAGAAATTACGGATGCGCAACACCAGGAAAACTGTCGGCGTAGTCAACATGTCGTTAGCATGCAAAACAGCTGGCTAATAGCACATATTCCGCTAGCGCAGGGACATAGCTTGCTATGTCATCAGTACATATGATGCGCAACCAAACATCTGCAAGCATAGATTATACAGGAGCAACACGTCGGTAAAACTCCAAAAGCAAACGCATCGTAACGAAATCAAAGCCGAGACAATAAAACAGGCCTTTTTTACCTATGTATCCATCTTTTAGATTGGGAAAGAGATGAACGGGGCCTGCTACACTCTCCCACCCTGCCCCTCTTGCTCATATGCCCCCTTGTTCTGCGAGCTGTTTTCCAATCGTTAGCCAGATAGCTAGACCTTATGTTCGCCGCAACCTTGCTTCGTTCACACTGGCTCTTTTGTCCCTTAAGTGCTAAACATATTTAGAGTAAAGTTGTTCTATTTTAAACGACAACAAGCTTGGTTTTAACCGATGCATGTTTTAATATTTTTTTGTCGGCTAAAATATTTAGGACCGTCTATTTTTTTTCTTTTTTCCTTTTTTCTTTTTTTTTTGGAAAGTAACGAATGACGTGTGAGCGCCATCAGGCGTTTCCGGATTTTAGAATACTTCCGGTTTGTGCAAGTGCGCAATTTGTTTATAGTCAGTTGGTGGTTTGCGTTTGATTTCGTCGCCAATATGTATAAAAATAATAGAACAGTAATAATAATGTGAGAATGTTTTGTTCAGTCATTTATTTAGATGTTCGCCAAACTGTCAATGACTGTAGCGAGGCATCGCTTCGGAGCTGGTTGCTGTTCAGGTAGCGCGCTAGCAAGCTGTCAAACTAATATAGATTGCGTCGATCAACATTAATTTTTTTTCTTGCACATTTTTAAACTAGCAGTGGGTTTTTTGTAACATAACCCGATAGACTTTGACAACATTGGATGTGAACAGGCAGTGGCCATTTTATTACGGCTTGACAGCTCAAAGTAAAAGCCCATGTCCGCATCAAAATGGCTGCCTCGGTTTTGTTTTTTTTTGGCACCGCTTCTGTCCAGGTGGACAGTGAATAAAGGCAGTGTGGTGTCACAAACTATAATGTAAAATGTCGTGTGCTTTTAAGACAGTAATCTCAAAGACAGTTTTCATCAGTTGACTTTATTTTACAAAGGTAAACAATCATATACGCCTTATGTATTATCGAAGAGGGATATATAAAACAAAGTGCTGAATAAAACAATAGTGTGATCTGGGCATTTCAGCGAGTAAAATATTTCAGTTTTGACCAAACCTCTATTCTGTTGCTTGTTGTTATACTTCTTTACAAAGGTACATTTAAAGCTATTCAGTGTGGGAGAACGTTTTTCACCAGGTAAATGATTAAATTCGATTCTTCTCAGGGAATGAATGTTTGACTGTTTTCTGCACATCTGAATAAAGCATCTGCTCTAGTGTAATAAAACTTTAAAAAATTTAGGGTTTTATTACTTAAATACCAGATAGAATATTTCCTTTAAGGGTCCCATTCAGGGACAAACTGAAGACAAATAATAATAAAAAATTCTACCTGGAGCTTTTAAAATCATAGGCTTTATATCCTACATTTAATATAATTTTGATTATACTTGCCATAAAAAATGTCAAAGGCCTATGTCAGCACAACTGATGGTTATCTTATTCTTTGCAGTTTTAAGATTAAACATCTCATAAAAACTTACAGTTATGGCTTGTGGGTACAAAACTGAACAGACATTGCTACAGACTTTTTAAGACAAAAAAAAATGCTAAATCAATTTAGCTATTCTAATATTCCCTGAAATAAACATTCAAACAGCTGAAATTGAATTCAAATCAACCTATTATTCATTTACATACACACTATGACATCATATCAACCCATTGGGATGTCATTGCCACAATGACACTGGCAAGCTTCTTTATGATGGTCACACTATGACATCACACTAAGGAATGTTTCAATGCACTCATCAGGATGCACTGAGAATTGGTAAAGAATGAGTGCCTGTATTTGTGCTTGTATTTTGTACTTAGAATGCAAAATAATCGAATGAGAAATATAGATACCTTAAAACAAGTTAACACTAAAACCACAGAAGAAAATATCACCATCATAATGTTAAGATAATAGAGAATAAACAGCAAGAATAAATATCACCAATAACCATAATATTAACTGTCATATTAATGACAATAACAAACACGTATGTATAAGAGAGTCTGTAGGAAGATTGTCTCTAGGTTTTGTTTGTAACGCATCAAGATCCATTTTAATTTCTGTCAGAAATAAGTGAAGGTAGTCTACTGCCACCACATGAAGAACTTCTTTCACTTCTCTGCCTCCAAAAATTACTAGGCAATTTACTCCAAACTACTTTTACTGGGAGAAATACATTGGAAAGATCTAACTATCTAATACTAAAATGTTTACTGTTACTTGCTGTGAACTTTTAGAAATGAACGAGAAATAAAATGGTTTACACCATAGCCTGTGTTATAGGCTAGACTGAGATCATCTTTACCTCATTGCCTCCTTTTGCTTCACAGGATGAATTTCTCAGTCTATGTACATTAATAGTGTACTGTCATCAGTGTTCTCATGACCTCTGAAATAGCAATTAATAAACTGTGCCTAGGCAGTCTACCACTGACGCACATGTAGTATAGCCCTTAATATTGATAAGCATTATTGATTATGATATTGGGTGTGACGCTCTGTCCATTTCTGGATGAAAGCAGATCAACTGTGTGAGATGAGTTTTACTCTCCCCCTGGTTCGGTCGTCACTTTAACAGCGCAGACACATGGCTTTAGGGAGATTTCAACAGCAACCCAGCAAGTTTGTTAATAAGCTCAACTAAGTGTCTGTGCACACCTGAGCTATATTCTGATGTTGGCCAACATTGCCAACATTTACTGTGTTGAACTGCCTTAATGAACATAAATGACTCTTAACAAACCTCCCTCTATACAAAACTGTGAACCTCTGGATTCCTGTTTTCGTCATCTAAGCCACATTTAACAGTTTGAGGCATCCTTAAAAATAAAAACTTTTCAACAATACATACAGCATGTGTAGAGCTTATGACGGCACCAAAGTGTGCACATCCTTACAGAATTCTGTTTTAGTATTCTTTCGAATTCACGGCCAACGTCCTTCAGCCAAGGCAAAAATGTTCTTTTCAAGTCTCTGCACTTGGATGTAGAGGAAACCTTTGGCTTAGAATCCAAACAAAGTGCCACTGATCATTAATGAGTTCGTTTCAGTTGGTGAAAGACGATGATTGTCAGATACATCTCATTTCCCCCCCTCTGGCCCGGGCCATGTTGCCCAAACAGAATGGCTTTTGTTTAGTTATCTACCCCGTCTCTGGGATTTTTGGGTTTAAGGGACAAAAATGATAATTATTGGTTTTTATCTTATTCCACACAGATAGTGATTTCTGTCAACTTTATCAAAGCTAGCCCCAACAAAGCAGTCTTCATCTAGTAAATCCACAAGCAATTGTTCCAGAATTTATGATGCAAAGTTTGGTGTGTATGAACAAGGCAATAATAATCATGGGGCTATCCTAAAGCTGATGCAGTTTAGTTTCCCTTACTCTATGCAAAAAAAAAGATCATTTTTGGATCAAATTGTTTTTGTGACATTATCACGACAACCATATATTCTCTTGTTTTGTGAATGTAGCTCTGATATCCCACATTTTTTGTTGAGCTCCTGTTTGTTTTACTCAAATCTGTTTCCAATATGTAGCAGCACAATCCAACAGCTGGATTAACACATCTCTGGTCTGAAGGGATCTTCTGATGTAAGCAACTGGTATGCAATGTTTCCTTTGCTTTTTTCTTTCCTTTCTTCCTTTCTTTTCTTTTATGATAAGATGAATGTTCCATTGGACATTACTTGAACATATGGCTCTATAGTGGTATTAAATGTCATGTAATATCCAGTAAAAATAACATGACACAGTGACATGAATTTATCTTTCACCTGGTTTTCCCAGTCTCTTCATCTACAATATTCTTTTCTGACAATGTTTTCTAAGGTGGCTATCATCAAAATTATTAAGAAAATTACTATACCGTAATTATGGCTGAATTTTTTACAAAGAGAATAAAACAACAACTTGAAAGTTTTAATCTTGTCTACAAGACCATTTTGTTCTCTCTGTATTTACAGCTTCTATTTCCCTTGTGGTTTCCTATACTTCTCCATCTGTTATTCTTTCCTTTCATGCCATTGTTCTCTCTGTACTTTTTTCCTTCATCTGCTCTGTCTCTGTATCCTTTTTTTTCATCCGTTCTCTTACCTATACCATCCTCCCACTCCTTTTACACTCTCTCTTACACTTTTCACTCCCTTGTCTGCCCACTCACTTATTTCTTTCTTCCTTAATCCCTCCATTATCATCCCACTCAAACTCACCCTCCATATCCTCCATTTTCCTTAACTCTCTCTCAATCCCCTCCATCCTCTCCTCACACAGTCACTTCGTTTTTGCTCCCCGTCCGAACTCCCTGGTTTGCGGCCACCCCACTTCCGCCACTCCCTCCTCCTCCAGGGATGAAGTGTAGTTGCTCGATGGTATTTTGCCTTTTTGCAGCAAAAGCTAGCCTCCTGGCACTATGACCTCCTAGTGTTCCTGTACCCATGACAACCCCGGTTCCTTGCATTTCGTTCCACCCCTTCCCTCCGGCTCCACCTCCTCCCATGTGACCCGACATGGTGCCTGTGCTGCGCTCTTGCTCGCGGCCCGAGGTCGGGTGTGAGTTCATCTTGATCATGTGATGGCGATCAAGAGAAGGGGTGGCACAGACATTCTGCTGTGATTGAGCCTTCTGGTGGCTCATCCGGGGAAGGGTAGGCACCATGCCCCCTCCCACTGTGTAGTCACCCATGCCCATGCTCATACCACCCCCGCCACCTCCGTAATCAACTCCACCCATTCCCACTTCCTCCTCTAGATGATCAGGTGACATCAGCAGCCTCTCCTTAGACTTGCGCAAGGTGTTTTGGGCATTGGAGTTTTTTGCTGCTCCAGACTTGTAGTACTGGTGCTGCTGGTTCTTGGGGATCCGTGATAAGGTGTTGCCATCCCCAAGGGCAAGGAGCTGATCTGTTGATTTGACTCGGCGAGGTGGTTTGGAGAGGGTGTCGTAGTTCTGGTTGGTCTTGGTTTCTGGAGGCTCCAACGGATAGGGGTTAGGGGTATGGCTCGGGGCTGACTGAGGGTGGGGTATGCGGGGACGGGTGGCATGTGTGGGGAGTGTGCCTCTCCCTCCTAGAGTATAGTCACCACCCCAAGGTAAGTGGTGCTGTGAAGAGTGGAAGGACGGAGGGGCGTTGTTGGGTCTCCTTTTAGTGGTGCAGTAACCTGAATATTCCTCCAGACCTCCTTTTTCTGTGGTTGGGAAGAAGAACAGATGTTTTCAAGATATTGCTCATAGATGTTTTCAATTCAGTCAGAATTGTTAATGATATTTTTGACTAAATTTTCCAATAACAAACAAATAAAAATAATGCTAATGCCTAAAGTATTCATGAAAGTTATTTTTTTTGTGTTATATACGTACATCATAACCCTAGTGTATTATTTATTTGTGTACAACTTATTTCCTTTATTCTTTGTGTTAAATCATGGTCAAATGATGCAATACATATTTATATCATAAATGTAGCATTTAATTGATGAACGAAGCAACAGTGGATGCTATCTAGAAGAAGCCCTTCACACACTTCACTCCAGGGGCAATTTCATATAGCCAACCCCCTGACTAACATGTATTTGGGAGGTGGAAGGACCTGTAAAAATTCTGTTACAGTTACAGTTAAATTCCATTACCTGAGCTCAGGATTCACCTTCAGCTCCTTGTTCCTTGACCAGGACTGAGTTGTGAGCTGGCAATGTGACCTTCTGTGCCACTGTGCTGCCCACAGCAAAATTTGCCTTTAAATGAATACTTCTGTACATTTGTACATTATATTATATAAATCATATGGATATATTAACCATAGTGTGATCACCCATAGAAATCCAAGCTGTATAGCTTATCATCTTTCAAATGTATCTGTCTAATTTTGTTTGTCCTCTGGTTTTCCTGCTATTTCTATCCCCCCCACAGGTTGCAGCCTGACGGCTTGATGCACTTAATACTAAAACGGGGCGCCCATGCTCTAATCTGGCCCCATTAAAATGACCTTCACAAATATTCACTGGTATTTTTGTCACAGAACTCTGATACTGATTGAAATAAAGCCACGTGTGTATATTTTTAATGGGTAAAAAAAATTTTGATAACTGTATGAATGCCCTGCTTTAAGTGAGGAGGCTCCATTACACTCACCCAGCCGTTTGAGGGAAGAATATCTGTTGAGCTCAGGCTTCATCGCAGCCTCGTACGAGGGAGGGAGTTGAGCCAGGTTATGAAGCGAGTGATGAAATGAGGGCTGAGGCTTCATGGCGTTAGTGTGTTTATTTGGTTTCAGTGTTCCACCAGCGGTCATCTGCATGTTGTTCATACGCGGTGCACGCTCTGGACAATAGCATTAATGTATACACTTTAGTTAATTTAGACAGGCTAATAAATAGCAACATTACATGCACAATAATTCCTTAAAGTACCAGAGAACAGAGTGTAAAAGTACAAACTTGAGTGGACTTACCAATAGTGGCAGTGTGTTTGGGACTGGAACCTGAGGTATGGATGAAGTTATGCTGCAGATTTCCCACTGAAACAAAGTAAACCATGTGATGTGAGAATGAATGTATGGAAGTCAAGCAAACGTTGGATATTTTCCTAGCAGAAATTTAAATAAATTGTGCTACTAATTTATCTTTGGCTTGTCTAAGTAAATAAATGCATTGTGAAATATTGCTATAATACATTTTCTTAAAATACATTGTATTATAATCTTATTTGTTGTTTTAGAAATTTTTTTTGTTTGTTTTACATAAGTATTACAGCAATTTCTTTAAATCTTTGAAGTTACCAAAACCTAAACTCTCTCAACACAGAGCATAATAATTAGAGCGGTTGGCACGACTTCATCTGTTTTGAGAGTGCCCCTCATTGTGAACCCCCTGGGTGAAATACTGCTGCTGAGATGACTGATGCCATGAGCATCTGTTCCCTGTAAATGATTCCTTGTAATGACTCTCTATTGCACTACAGAATTCTCGCAATAAAAAAGACAATTCTATGTGCATAACGAGCTTCTGATTCATATAAGACAAGACTATATTAAAAATATATTGGAATGCATAATCTAACTCATTAAGTAGTTAAAAATCTCATTAAAGTACTAAAATAACATAGGGAACTGAAAAAGATAAACCTTCTGAAAAAAAGAAAAATCTGGTCACTTGTCTCACATCGGTTGTCTTTGCTCTGCAGAGTAGGGTACAGGTTTTTAGGAGGCCGCCCAAGAGTACCCTCTCCTCCTCCACTGCCCAGTGCGACGCTGTTGTTTCTTTCTCCCTGTTGGACTGGGCTAGATTGATGGCGCAGCATATCCACCAGAGCTCTGAGAGCACAGACAGAAGATCAGAGGAATAGAGAATGTTTAGGTTCAGATTAAAGGTATGTTTGACATGATTGCTCAATCTTCTTCTTAAATGAAATATATCTGTCATTTTTTTACCTGGGCATATTGAGCTCTCTGTTGCGTGCCTGCCGTGAGGCCTTGTTAAATGCCAGTTTGATGGAAACAGCCACAGCCACAGTGAATGAGATTACTCCACCAATGACATATATGGTATTGTTGCTCTGTTCGATGCGACTGAGGTCAGGGTCAGTGAGGTGATGAGGTGGTTTAGTCCCTGGTGGTGCTGTGTTGGCCCATACTGGCGAGTTGTAGTTATGGCAGATGTTCTGATCGAGGCGGCGGGAGCGGTCTGGACAGCAGAATCGGTAGTGGCATGTGCCACAACAATAGATAAAGTCATCCTTAGAGCAGTTGAAAGTAAGGTCATACTGGCCCATGACATCATAGTAACCACGGCACACGTCCACTTCTACCACTCGACGTGGAGGTGGAGCCACCTGTGCAGCTCCGAGCGGAGGTCCCAGGGCATCAGCCGTGGCATTTTTAGAAAGCATGACTTGAGCCTGAGGTCTGGGCGGTGTCTCTGGCCATCCTGTAGACCCTTTACCTCGCCCATTTCCTCTTCCATTTCCTCCACCCCTGGACTGCAGTAGTAAGAATCCCCAGCTACTGGGCCTGGGACTGACAGTGGGAGTGCTTGTAGGCCTGATGGGTGCATTTCTGGTTTTAGAGGGATCCAAAACACTGGCTGCAGACGTGTTAAGTGGAGCAGCGATTAACAGGAAGAGGAGGATGACACGTGTTCGGGCTCCTGAGGTGGCCATCATCTTTATGTGACTAACACGACTATTTTCTCTTGCTGACTCAACCCACTGTTCAGTGCAGAAACCTCCTTTAAAATCCCAGTCCTTAACACCGAATGTAAAAATGTAAGTCATGGGCTTCCAACATAAGACGTTTGTTTAAAAGTCAGTAAAAACGGCACTGTGCACTGCTCTGGGAGAAAATGAGGGGGGGGGGCAGTGATGAAAATGTAGTCTCAGACTCCAGGGAAACTCAGATCCTCATTTCTTCAACAGAACAAACAGAGCAACTGGCCTAATAGTTCTCCCTTGAGGCAAAGTAAACTGAGAGACACTCACTTCTCACCTTATCTTAAAAATGTTGCTTTAAAAGAAGCTAAAGTGGGTTTATGTATCAAGAATAAAATGGCTTCCCTTATTAAACATACACTGGTTAGGTAGTGTTATGCTTTTAAAAGGCTTTTTAGTTAATAAATGTATGCACTCCTTGTTTTGGCACTTATTAAGATGAGTTGCTTATAAAAGCAAAGGGCAACTGTAAACACCATAAAATGTAAACTAATGCACTATCTTTTTTTTTTTCTTTCTATATGACTCCTATACAATTTGGGCACTCTTTATAGTCAACAGTGGCACTTAAGTCATTAGGAATTTCCCTGACCCGTAATACTCCCTGAATGCAATTTTCTTGTAATCGTTAAACAGTTTAAGGACCAACTATATCATTTAGATAATAAACTAACGCTAATATAGGTTTACGTCTTTAGAGGGCTACTTATGGTGATGAAATCTTTGGAATGGTTAAGGTCAGTGTGATGGGGAATCATTTTGACTGCGCAGCCCTTCAACGGCTTTTCTCACTGGACACCGACCTGCTGCTTTTTTTCTGCTCAGAGCAGAGCAGCATACATTTTACCTGCTTAATCCAAAAATACTAATCTACTAATCACAAGTGCAATTGTGTGAGTGAAATAAAACATATGAATCCCCTTACCTCTACAAAATCAGCTAAATAACTTGCACATAATAATTCCTTACTTTGCAGTTTATAGACATCTGCTGCTGAAATGTGATTACTGTGTATTTAAAAATGTAAATTAAAAAAAGAGGAAGTAAACAGTTATTTGAATTATTTTTCAAAAATAAGAAAATGTCTTTCCGATGTCGATTCTCTCAGTTGAATTGTCCGTGTTTGAAAGCATCACACGGTTTGGGTGCAGCAGCAGATTTGTTGAGCCACGTCTTCAGCAAGAAAAAGGAACCTTTAGAATCATATGACGCATGTGAGCAGAAAAATAACAAGAGTGAAATCCCAATCTTCAATCCTATTCAGGTCCGACTGGTTGGCTTTGGAATCTGGCAATCTTTATCAGCAGCGCTATTTTCTCAGGGAGATGTGACAAGCTTCTGAAATATAGAACAAATAAATTGATTACAGCCACATCGTAGACATACAGACGTACATATACAGTACATGCAGGCTGTGATTCAGAACCGTGGATCGTGGCCATACTTTCACTGCACGGCCGTAACCGAATACAACATACAACATAGGTATACTGTACAATTGTCATAGAACGTTGGGTATATTAATGGCTAATTAACAGATTCAACAACAAAGCAACAGATGCATTTGTTCCTTGCTAAATTCATGAGCAGAAAAATGGTAATGCATGCTTTGTGAAAGCCTTTCAAGCATTTCAAAGCCCATTAAGGATAATTGGTGTTCAGCTGATTATCCTGAAGACTATATCGCAAACATTGCAGGGGTAAATTCCAGCGTACGCTTGGAGACAAGAAAAGGAATGGTGCATAATAGTTGTGCTGCATGGTGCAGGGAAGGGTAATGGCGGTTTGTTTAATGTGTTACTATGTGCCAGTGTGAGTCAGAGGCATTGAGAGGTCTGAATAGTAGCGATGATCTGAACAAGCAGTGATCAATTCCTTTCATAAGGCACATGATGAGGCTGCTGGTGGGTGCATTATTATATGTGTCAGTATGTTTATGCGCTGTGCGTGTGCATGCGTGTGAAAAAGAGGGAAAGAGAGAGAGATAGAGAGAGAGAGAGAGTTTCGCTACTCCTGAGATGTCTAAATTGCATCTGATTTTTAGTGGTGGGGGGGTTTGCATTTTCAGAGCAGAAAATGATGAAGGAAGACAAAAAAAAAGAAAACGCAGGAATATGAGCGAGTAGAAATGCAGCAGGAAAAAACAGAGCCAGAGGTATGGCAAAAAAGCTCTGTGTGTGGTGATGGTGAAGTGTGTGTGCAAGTGTGTGGGAGTTCAGCGAGTGGGTGGCAGAGAATGGAGAGCTTTCTGTGATACCGCTTACCAGCACACACATGCACATGTAGCATACAGCACGGTATGTTCATGCATGTTCATGCAGCAGGTACAGAGCGACTAGAAAACACGTTCAAACAGCACACCAAAACAACCTGAGACAGAAAATAATTTGGCAATGCATGCGCTGAAATACAGCACAGAAACATGTGCACATCTACAGTACATCCAACACGGCTGGTGTGTGAATGGGTGCATGATTTTGCAGAAAGGCGATGCAGGTGTTGCTACAGACACACAGTGCTTTTGTTTTTTTCACCTCTGGATTAATTTCTTTATTGCTGTTTAATTGTCACAATTTAATTAAACATCTTTAACAATTGCACTCGTGTCACTCTTAACCACTCTAGTCTCATCATTTAGCAGTGTGATGAAATTCTGCTTGACATTCATCTGTAATTATGCTTTATGAATAATACATCAAAGATATATGTAAAATATATAGAATTGGGGGGGTAGTAAGAGGAAAATAAGTCTTACATGATACATGATACATGGTGTGTGTGTGTGTGCGTGCATGTGTGTGTGCGTGTGTGTGAGTGTGTGTGGGGGGGGTCTAATTGTTCCCATTCGTTACATCATTAGTCACAAATCCTAAACACATTCACATAAACAAAGCACTCAAATCTAAGCTGGTTAGGTTCTAAGATAAGGTTCACATTATTTATCCAGCATTTCACAAAACAGGCAATCCCCATGGACGTTTTTGCCCTATTCGTCCCTGATTCACAAATGTCTGTGCACTCAACAACGATTTCCATTTAGCAGTCAGATATTCCGACCATCGATGAAGTGGCCCTAGCTGAGAACACATGCTCTATTAAATAGACAAGCCTATTTTAGGCTTTGTGATCCATGCAGCTGCTGTAGGATAAGTGGTGGTGGTGGAAAATAACCATGAATGTAAATATTGCTATTTTGTTCTTTTTTTTAGCATGTTCTAAAACCTGAATGTAGATGTAATGATTTGCAGGCTAAACTAAGGTAATCCTTATAGTCAGTTTTAATACTTTTCTTTTTTTTTTTTAAATGAAATTTAGCCTTTTAGACTTATTTCCTACGAAATTATAAGCTAATATTGTGTAACTAAAGAGTTATTGTAAAAGTACATAATGTCCCAGTATATCTGCATCTTTTTTTATTCCATCGAAACACTCGGTGGAAAACTGCTCGCTCGTATACAGCGCTGATGTGAACACAGGCACTCAGGTTTAATCTAATCCAACATGCTAATAAAGCAAGGGCTCACATGAGAATTTAAATCTGCTTTGCTTTTCATTTTATTGTTGTTACTGCTTATTCATTTTATTGTCGTTACTTATTTTGCTAACTTAATCTAAAGACCTGCTTTGTGTTTGTCTTTTTGCTAAAACTACATCTGAGAAGATCGTCTTTACATAGAATTTCTCAACCTGGACAAAAACCTGGTCACAGCTACATTTATTATCATCTGTTCCTCCTAATGGCTGAACTGTTGAGGATATTGTGCTGTGTAGCCCTCGTCATGTATGCAGCGTTGTCATTTTATTTCAGCCTCATTCTAAATGATTGTATTAGTGCTCTATGGAGTCAACCACTGATTCCACTGATCTACTGAAATCCAACCTAGCACAACTGGATGTGCAGAACGACGTGCTTGCGTTTCATGTATAAACTGTTTAAATGTATACGGCACCTGTCGTGTGTTATCCATTTATGTTTTTTTAATATAGTTAAAAAAATCATTGTCAATGATATTCCTGAAATCTTTTTATTTTCCACATAAAGATTAAAGCATAGAGAAATGGCGCTAAAAATGCGTAGGCCATCAACACCTTAGGAGCTATGTGGAACAGTTCATCCTTCTCTGTAAACTGGATTAGCCTTTCTTAAGCACAGTACCCGTCAGCAAGAGACTGTGGGCGATTTGAGAGAGATGTGCCACCGAAGACGTGGCGCACTGACAAAGAGTTTCCATAACACTCCGACTGCTGAGTTTACCAAGGAGCGACGATCAGACCATCAGATTCCACTGCAGTTTTGTGAAATGTTGCCATTCTCTTTATTCCAATCTACTAAACAGCACATCTGTTTTGGACATTCTCTCCTTTTTCTCTTCATTGCTTCCACCCTCAATTTCTCTCACTTTCTCCCTCTTGCTCGCTCTCTCTCTCTCTCTCTCTCTCTTTCTCTCTCTCTTTATGATATTCAGTGCGTGGGTTGAGGCAGCTAGCTCTCTCTCAGAATAGCACTGCAGCAGTTCATACTTGTGTGGAAGGAAAGAGGGAGAAAAAGAATGACAGAGAGGACAAGAAGACCTTTGTTTCCCCTCTGAGGCGTCTTTCCTTTGGGAAGACACGCTCTTCCCAATTTTTATTGCTCAGAACCACCATTTTTTCTTCAGCTTTGCACGAACATGATGCTGTTGGTACTTGCATAATCTGCAAGATTTCTTTAGTTCGTCCCCAACAGATGTCATCTAGTTTGACACTTGAGCAGTGACATTAGGTTCATGCTGCCAGTGCAGTCACAGGGAAATTTACAAATGGGTTGCTTGGCATTCAGTGTCCCTTATCTCACTACTCAGTTCATCACCCGAATGGTGGAATTATTTCACGCCATGCACTCACTTGTACAAAATGCTTTGAGAGGCATTTGTCAAGCGTTTTCCATAAAAATAACAAGATCTGTCTGATTGGATTGCATAAGAGATCAAATACATTGACTGTAAGACATTGCAGAAGCAAGGGTTGAGTGAATCACACTGTCTACACTTGACTGGCATTGATGTGGGATAACTCTTCATCTGGTGGGAGTCGAGGGCAGTGGCGCAAATTATGTAGAACAGCATAAGTCTGTGTTTGTGTGTATGTGTGTGCGTGTGTGAGAAAGAGATAGACAGACAGAAAGAGAGAGACAGAGACAGAGACAGAGAACATTTAGGTCAGGAAATGTTTGCCAGATGATGCTTTCTCCTTTCATTTGAACTGGACATGCCTAACATAGACATTTCTTTAGGACACAAAGGTGAAGAGAAAAATCCCACAACTTTTCCCTTAACACATACCAAATAAACAGTGTTAAATTAACACCTTACACATACGGTGTTAACAATGTGGCCTCACCTTTCTTTAATGTAAGCTGTAGGTAAAAATTTAACACTGGCAAAAAGGCATGGCAATATTTTTGTAGATTTACAGACAGATAGCAAACAGCTGACACATTCAACAGTCAGTGAGACATGCAGCTCCACAGGCATGAAGCACAAGTGTAATGTAAGTGTAGAACTGCGAAAAGCTTTTTCTGCAGTGATGTAAGCATCATCCATTTCTGGGCTCACAGATGGCTGTACCTATGTGAAAAGAACTGATTAGTAGTTATACATGTCTGCTACTGGCCATGGAGTAGCACTGAGCATATAGTACTGGGCGAGTAGGTGGGTATGAGAGCCAGTGAGACTGCACTGAATGGCCGCCTGCGTCGGCGTCAATGCATGTGTGGATAAAGTGGCTGCTTCAGCTACACTGCTACACTTTTACATGGATGTCTGGATCCTTCATCCTAGCTTATCTGCATGCTGGAACAAAAAGCCTGATCAACAGCATTCTGCTTCTCAACATCTGACTACACCCTGAGGAAGTAGCGGTTGCCGTAGTGATAGAAGGAAATGAAGTAAAACTCAGGGAAAAGAAAAAAAAAATGCAAAGTCCTTTTATCTGATGACACACAAATGAAAAATGCAAAGGCTAACTTGGGGACTTACCTGAGTTATGTTCTCTCTATGGAGAGATTCTGAAGCTCCTCACACTGTGTTCCTCAACATTACATTGCAATTAAACCTGATATCACGACACACTTTGATTTTTTTTTGCACACATGCTGATAAAACTTGTATTGGGAAATAAAAAGAGTTCTACTCACCTGTTTATGACACGATTTCTTATCTACCCAGCATAGCTGCCTCCATGTTCGTGCTGAATGATGAAGGCTGAAATGACGCCTGTACACATTCCTGACAGGCGGTTTTAAACTTAGCTATATAGCCTTAACTGTTTTTTTTTTATATTAAGTCGGTTATGGCACTGCGAAGGTATTTCGAGTGTAAAAAGCTCCACATTGTTCCTCGGCTGATTTAAAAAGGCAAAATAACGCAGTTTGAGTCGTGGTCTAAAACTGCTGACGCGCTTTAACACTGTTTTTTTGTCGCTGAGCGTTAGATACTCCTTCAGGTGGCGTTAGCTCGACGCAGCGCGGCTGTACAGCGTGTAACGGTACACAGGAACAGTGGCGGAATGAAGCGGTGCAGCTCTTACACAGGTCCACTGGACTCAGCAGTGCGTTTTAATTATCTTTCATGGCGCGCTCAATGAATGCTCGATAAACCGCTTCTGCACCGTTTTGCCTGTTTCCTATCAGTCGCGCTTTTTTCCGCGAATATGGCTGGCAAAGCAATTGGGGGAAGGAGGGAGGTAGGGGGGGCTCGGTTGCCACAGCAACGGTGTCATTTCACTGGTGACCGTCTCGGGGTGATGGAGAACCTGGACATTAAAGAAATAAATAATCTATACCTATAATCAAAAGACTATTTTCTTTATACGTAGTGGACAAATCCCCTTTATGTTGCGCAACATGATAGTCATCGGCGTCTCGCGTCGTGCTCTCCCCTTCCCCAACCACAGCAAGCAAACATCCAAGTGGCCATGATGTTTATATGTATTTTTTTATAATTAATTTCATGTAATGTGCGCCATAACGACGCTGCCTTCAGATTAACAGGTTGCAAATTTTCGCATGCAGAGAGGCTAGTTTACATTGAATTAAGCAATTATTGCACTTTCGTAGTGCTGATAGATCTGTACAGACTAAATGAATAATCTCTCCCTATATATACAGCACTTTCAGTACAAACTTTGTTACAGATTTTATTTTAGGACTTCTCTTAGGTATTCGTGACTCAAAATCTATAAATCATTTCAACTTGCCAAACATTAGTTTTCCAACATAAACTTAAAATGTTTTAGAAAATAATTTGTATGTCAGTAAAGAAATCCGCATATTACGTAAGAGACCACTTTTCAGACAAAAACATAATGAAGACTGCTGAGGTTTTCATGCAAAATATAAAAAGCATGTGTGACAGTAAAGGTCCCCAGAAAAACAATGACAGCGAATTTTCGTATAAAAAAGCACAAATTGCACCCGAACCTATTTATTAAAGCAAATGGTTGTCATTCCAAAAACGGACTTTCTTTTATTTGTTATTGTTTTTTTTATTGTATTTTTAAATGCAGAAAAGATATCTTCAAAAATGATTAACAACATTTATTTGCATGTACCTAAAACGTTTGCAAAGTAATGTGTATGCATGACAATACCTTAAATAGATAGTAAATACAATAGTTGTTCAGATGTGTGATGTTATAAAAAAAAAAACCATAGCAGCAGGAACATGATGATTGGTGCGCTTGCTTTATTTGCAAAATGGCATTACAAATCAATGTCAAAAGAGACTTCTGATAAAGTAAAGCGTCCAGTAGCTACAGCATGATTGAGTTAAACGTGGAAAAAGGACGGATAACACGTGAATCAATTTTGCCCAAGCGCACATAATGTATAAAGTTCGAAAGTGAATGAAAACGCAAACTAATGAATGACACAGAAAGCTGTGACTTCCTCTCCACGGAAGCAGTATCCCCACATGTATCTGAGCAGAAGATCATAAACAAAATCAACAACTGTGCAGATTGAGGTCTCGTTAAAAGCGCACACACACATAAACACAATAATAATAATAATAATAATAATAATAATAATAATAATAAGGTTGGCAGAACAGAGCTACAACACGGCGGGAGAGAAACTGCAGCGTTGGTGTGTGTGTGTGTGTGTGAGAGAGAGAGAGAGAGAGAGAGTGAGAGTGTGTGTGTGCGCGCGCGCGCGCGTGTGTGTGTGTTTGTCTGTGTGTACTGTTCTCACACAGGTCCGCTCCGCTCAGTAAGGCGCTCTCAGTGAGAGGTGCGCCGCTTCTGCTCACTTTTCTTTCTTTCTCTCTTGTATTTCTTACGCCAATTAACCGACACATTTTATTAATTCTGGGCCTCATATTCCTTCGATTTCTGTGTCGTTAAGGCAAAACCCTCCCCCAGTCTGAGTTTTTGCTTCCCACAGACAGTAATTAGGCAGTGCGCTAGACTGCTATTCCTATACAGGTGGGTGGGCTGCTGTTCAGGCCTCTCTCTCTCTCTCTCTCTCTCTCTCTCTCTCTCAAAGAAAGCGCTCAGCCGTTTCTAAGCGCCGCAAATTACAGCCTGCGATCACACACTCTGGAGATCAGCACGCCACAGAAAATCGAGATGGCGAACACAACCGAAAAGTCGCTAAATGAAGCAAACTAATAATTTCTTTCTAATAATGTCACCATAATTTTTTTGCCTGATGGAAAAAAACATGCTGTTAGGCTGTAACATAAATAAAGGCGATGCTGAGAGTGTTTAACATCACTACAACGGAAAATAAAATATTGCCAAATACGCTGTCAGTTATGTTTCAATTTAAAGTAGTAGCAGAAAATGGTTCACAGGTTGCAGTTTCCCAGTCCTGAGCTTGTAATACCTCAACTTGTTCATCAAATGTATTGTGAAATACATAGGTAGTTCTAAACCCCTTTTTCCAATCCCAGAAGCAGACTGGCCAATCGCGAGCTTTTTCTTCTTCTCTAGTTTATTTCAGTTTTCCCCATTTTTTTAAAACTTATTTGCATTCCCCTTTGTCCGACGCATACACTGGGACAGGTCTCTCTCTCTCTCTCTCTCTCACACACACACACACGCACGCACGCACGCACACACACACACACACACACTGTACTGCATAGGACACCCAGGCAATTTGTACAGTCTCAGGTGGTTTAACAAAAGAATGGCCGAATAACTTACAGAATAAACCAGTCTGAATGAGAGTCAGCTCCATTTGATCAATAAGTGATGGTTTTAGAAAGTTGCATATTCCCTGTATGCAAAGTCAACTCCCCTCACATAGATATATATCAGAAATGTTCTCTAGATGTTTTAAATATTTTACTGGCAGTTTAAACAAAGTGGCAAAATCACTTCCAAATCAGCTGCTATGATTGTAATGCAGGAGAGAGCAGCGACGAGAAAGCAAGTACTGAGTGTCAAGTAAGTGGCTTAGCCTAGCTACAAAAATAAAGCTAATATATCATCTTAAAAATGTAATGCTGTCAATTAGTCCTGCTTCTTGTCCTAATTTAATATGTCTTCTATGGTGAACAACCTCAGTATTAGGGTAGGGGATGCCATTCCAACAAACAAACAAACAAACAAACAAACAAAATTTTCCACAGTGAATTTAAGACATGCATTTAAACATTAAATGATGTAGCTGTATTTGCTCTTAAATGTGTCACAGGATTGAAATAATTCCTTAGCATATAATTACAAATACATGCAATGTGCTTACCTCCATGCTAATCATATGAAGATACTGTAAAATTTATTTAAACTGTATTTGTAAATAGTATTATAATAATGTAAAATCAATGTACAATTCGTGGAAGAGGGCTGTACACTACTACTATTGTGTCTCAATATGACAATACATAAAATCATTGAAATTTTTCTATTCATCTTCTGGCTGATATTTCAAATATTCCAAAAGAGAGTGCTGCAGGAACGAGTCCTAAAATCTGGAAATAGGTTTGAAAAAGTCTCAAAAAATTTGAGTATTTCGGGGTGGGGCTAAGACTGCAGCAGCGCTCACACAAACCAGAACAGAAAAGAACTAGAGGAAATTAAAACAGAGAAAGTTACTGAACTCTTAAATAGATATTTTCATTTTAGATCTCTTTCACACGGGAATTTGATAGAACCAAAGTTATTTGTAACCACTGCAGAGTTGAATTTTCTTCTTACTTCATTAAATAAGTTGAGATTTACAAGAAATATTTTAATTGCTTCTGTGTAAAGGGAATACTGCTGCAAAAACAACACCTTATTTGTTTTAATTGTTTGCAAACTAAATGTTATTGAGCTTTTGTACATTCTGTATAGCAGTACTCTTAAAATAAAAGTACACAACACACTTCTTTTGAATTCATTATTGAATTTTGTGCATAACAATGCGACAAAAAAATTAATCGTTGCCCAGCACTAATATAAACAAACTGAATTTTCTCCAAAATAATGCAAACCCTAATGCAGTAATTGCTTAAACAATCAAGTAATCTTGACTAAACATTACTTGAAATTTTGTATTTTCTACCCATAACTCAAAAATATAAATTATCAACTCAAAATCCTGATTTATTAAAATAGCTCACGCTGGTCTCCCTTTGATGTGATTGGCTATTTAAGGAGTTCCGCCTGGCAACAAGACAACTAATGCACTGATTGGTAGATAATTACAAAAGACGGTCCTTTATGCCTGTTGCTTAAACCGCAAAAATTCAGTATTTAAGCTTGTCATCGTTCGCCATTTTAATTTCAGTAAGTACAATTATTATGTAAGTATAAACTTGAAAAATAGCATTTTAATTGTGAAATATGTTATTTTAAATCCTAATGATACATTTAATTAATGAGGGACAACCCAGCCATCATTACAAGTTTTCCAAAGGCACGTTACATTATATGAACGTCGGCTACTCGGTATCAGTTAGTGATGTTTTTCCCGGTCAAACTTTGCCAACATCCAGCTATTAATTAACGATATTTTCATCATGAGTTTCTGAAGATATGATTGAAAAAAATCAACTTAATAAAAGTATATATTAACTATATTGTGAGACCATTTTCCATTGGTTTACTTGGTTTACATTATCCATTACTTTAGGACAGAAAGTGTGAAGGTGAAAGTTGTTTAAGTCCACAAAGTTCTAGCATTGATATAGTGCAGCAGTTAATGCAGGACATTGTTACTATTGTTACTACCTTTACAGTGTTGTGCAGTGTGGCTGTGACACAGATTTAGTTTCATTACAGTATTTATTGTAATTGAATTAATATTGTTTAATTTTACACAATAAATGCATTCAATATGCTGTTCAG
>JAOTRN010000046.1:22805006-22817091 GCA_028566695.1 Bagroides melapterus | reverse complement strand
AATACATTTTAGTAATGTTTTAAGTTTATCAGAAACATGCAAATATATTGTTGTGAGAGACATTTTTTATGTTTAAAATCTCTTTTAGTTTTACTTTCAAGACATATTTATGGACTATCAGTATAAAATAAATGGCACTCACATAGGTCACTATGATACATTTCTAATACTGTAGTGACATGAGGGCACCATGAGATTTGTCCAGTTGTCTATGCTGTTTTTTTTTTTTACCCAAAGAGCAAGCAAAGCAGATTTGGCAAGATTGATTTACATGTGTCTGTCAGTGTGGACTCTGCCAAACCCACTTGGCACTTTGCATAAATCAGCAAAGAGCATAAATTAGCTGCATAAATTAGCAGAGAGCAAAATGATGTCCTGACCGAAATGATGTTTCACAGCTAGGAGTATGGTTTGGTGCTTTTCTTTGTAGGCATATGCAAGGAAATCATGTCATTATTATTTACCTTTATTATGAAATGACATCTATTTAATACTTTAAAAAGTAGCAAACAGTCTTTTTTTTCAGTACATTTATACATATATAAAATGCAATTCTGTAAGGAACTCTGCTGTTAAGTATTACTGAGCATCTTAGAGGATTTGTAGACTCTAACTGCAGTCTTTTATGTTTTCTTTGTCTAAAAAATAGTGTTATGTATGTACTGTTTGTTTAAAAATACAAGTATAATTTAGCATATTTATAAAAATTTGGTTGCCTAAGATTTCAGCACTATATTATAAATCTGGATTCCTCCTTCATCCAGTACAAACACCAGCAAAATGATACAAGCTTCAGTGCCAGACATGTGGCCTAGGCCAGTCTGCTTGAAACAATCTAAATCATGTTTACTAATGGGCCTGCCATGGTCTATAACCTCCTTTAACTCTCCTTAGTCCTTATACTGTGGAACAGTGAGGTCCTTCCTGACCTGCACCTTGTGAAAGTGCCTTCAGTTTTATACCCAATTTTTACTGCTGCCAGACTTCTCTGATGCTGATATTATTAATCTCCCATACAGTGTCATATATAATATTTGCAGCATGGACTTTTTGGGATTGAACTGAAAATTTTAAAAACACCAAAAAGTAGAGAATACATTAAACTCCATAAAGTAGTGTACTGTGGCACTGTACACTTCAGTCTGCAGCTGCTACTATATGTGGATGGAAGAAATGTGTACAGCAGTAAAGCAGGTATGAGTAAAGCATTATGAGACTGAATTAACACAAATACACATTAACCCTTTTTACCAGAGGCAAAAAGAATGGATTTCCAACTTCAGCATTGAATTTGACATGAGGGCACTCCACAGTGGTGTTTAATGCATTATATAAATGATCTAAAAGTAGACAGTAGAATTTCTAGTATTTTATAAGTATTTCTATTTTTAACTACTAGTGGCAATATATTCGTGGCATATATATATATATATATAGTGAACATTTTTCACACACAGGTTTATATCTTCAAAGTAAATTGTGATATTATCGAGTGTTTTTCATAAGCATATAAAATTTGAAACTGTTATCTTCGAACACTGTCAAAATACTGTCAATTATCTCAACAGAGGTAAAAGAAAACCTCTCAGTATAAAAAAAATCAAGTGTCCTGACTTATTTTATATCAGACTGGCTCCTGCTCATCGAAAATGTCTGAATAAAGTGGGTTAAAAAAAGATGTTAATACAATAAATCACAGGATACAAACTATTACATGTCAGGAAGAGAAAAGCATGTTTGCTAAAAAGCATGAAGAGTGAAACACAGCACAGTTATACAGCTTTTCAGCACCCAAAATGAGCCAGCATTTCACAAAACAAAAGTCTAAATGCCTTAGGAATGAGTAGCAGTCAAAAATGGTTTGTATTGCAGTGCTGGCAGGGTATCAGCCAGGAAAATTCCCAGCATCTGCTGATGCCTTTGGGTTACAGCCTTCAGACACTTTTCCTCTCCAGATGGTATGCAACAAAGTACTGAACAGGACAAGCACAGAATTAAATCTCATTACTTGCACAATAATCCTAGTAATAGTAGGGGTAGTCCTATAGGGGCAAGCTATTTTTAAATTGGGGTGGAAATGAAGGCGGATAAGCCCGATTGAGGGATGTAAAATCATCTGTTTTTAGGAACTAACATGCATTAAGTCATTAAGTCTTAGCTGTCATATGGTAGAAGAGTGAACTTCCTTACGTTGAGGTTATTTATATATCAGGTGCAGATTTTCTTGTTATTAGAAGGAATGAGATAGTTAAGTTATCGTAGTATAAGAACAGTACAGTTCTCTGGAAGTTTAACACCATTATCTTTTGACTAAACCTTCTCATTTAAGGCTACATATAAATAATGAATGAAAATCTAGAAAACGCCAGTAACAGCAAATCTACCTACCCAGCCTCGTATTTAGACTATACATTTTGAAACGAATTAAATATATATCTGAGTGATGATATTGGACTTATTTACATATTATTTACAAATCAGAAGCAAAAATAAGATCAGAAGATAATCAGAAGATAAAAATATCGGCTTAAGATACGATCACCTGGGAATGTTTTACATATTTTACTATATATGAAATTCTGATGTTCTAAAATCATTTTTATCTCCTGTTTTGGTTTTCTCCAACAAATTTCCAAATTAAGAGATTCCGTTCTTAAAGGTGAGGTGAACACCAGTCAAGACATTTGACCAGGAGCCTCGTCGCTCTGGACTAGACCGATTGTGGCTCCTACAGCTGTGCTGAAGCTGTAACTTCAGCGATTTTTATTAAATTATTCAACTTATTCTCTCAACATCTGTACATTGTAATTGGGCCTTGCTGATAATTTGACAGCTGCTATACAGATCTTTTACAACCTTAATCTATTAGGCTTTATATTCAACTTGCTCACTGAGAAGACAGCACACTGAACTAGCAATTAAAAACCTTACTGCTTTATACAGCCATGTTTGTAAACTGGCTTCACATTTACCCAAGATCTTAGGAGAAAGCCAGGAAGTTAATAACTCAATATTTCTACACAGAATTGGTGAAATAAACGCTGTCAAATTTTCTTAAAGTGAAGTTAAAAAAAGTGTATTAAAAATTATAGAAAACATATTTTAAGCTTTTTTTTTTTTTTAAACAGTATTCGGGTGCCGCGACATCCAAGAGGTCATCCCAGGCACATTTCAGTTACACTGTAGATGTAATAAACCACCAAGCTTCATGAATTATTTCCCTCGTCTCCAACTTCTAACATTTCCATTCAATTTATTTCAAATCACAAGCCAAGTAAAGAGAGTGCAGAAAATATCCATACAAATACTTTTAATCACTCCACAAAAGTGTGGGATTCTTCCCCAAAGTGTTGCCACAATGATGAGAACACAGTAGCGTTACAGTTTCCCTTTGTTGGAAATAAGAGCATGACAATGCCCCTGTGCACAAAGCCAGCTACATGAAGACATGGTTTGAAAAGGATGGAGTGGAAGACCTCTGTTGACCTCAATCCAAGCAGAACACTCACTGCACATCAGACCTTCTTACAGGACATCAGTGTCCGATTTTACGAACGCTCTTGTAGCTGAAATCCCAACAGCCACACTCTAAAACTTCAGCGAAAAGCCTTCTCAGAAAAGGGGAGCTTATTATAATCAACAGAAATAGGAATAAATATGGAAAGGAACGTTCATAAAAGTGTGATGATCAGGAGCTCAAAAACTTTTAGCTCCTTTATAAACGTTATATAAACACCTAGTAACTGCTTCACTGCTTTAATGATTATTCAACTTTGTTATAACAATACATTTTCTTAATTACTTTATTATTAAACTTCAGTCATGTACACCATCCATACAAGTCTCTTTAAACGAGTTGTTACCAAAAGATAACTTATTAGAACGAGTGTGTTAATATACACCCGTGATTCAAATTACAGCTGGAACTATTACCAGAGCTGTGCTTTTATAGAAAACTATACTTTTCAGCATTTCAATTTAAAATAAATACAGTGGTTGCTATAACAAATTACAAAATATGAGGAAAATAAAACTGAAAAATGTTCAACCCAGCTCATATGTAACAGAAGATATTTTATTTTTAATTTAAATAACTTAAAATGAACACAACTGCCCCAAAGCCCACACAGAACCTCACAAAATGGTAAAAGGTTACCCGTATGCACGGTCTTAGCAGAGCCCAGAGCCTTTAAAAGAGAGCTTCCTGGGGAACTGTAAGCCCCCCTGTGTTGACAAAATGGACATTGTTAGCTGTGCACTGAACGTAAATGCACCGAGACAAGAGTAACGAGATGAGACATTCCCTCTCCAAGAGCAACACAGCTGGAATTCGGCTCTAATTTACACGTGTATGGGGCGTTGCAGCTAGAACGCTTTTAAAAAATACGAGTCACATTACTGGATTAAAAATAAAAGTGTACAATAATTGTGGAACAGCACAAATGCTTGTTTGAAATTGAAAAGGGACCGTCTCATTCTAGATATATAAAAATAATTTGTAAGACCTCGATCTACCCCTTCGGCTCCATGGACATGATCTTTGACAAAGGCCAGAAGCGCAAACCGTTAACACACACATGGTTTAAACTGGAAAACGTATAAAATCAACAACATGACAGAGCTTAAAACGTGGAAAAAGACATGAGAACATTTTTGTTATTCTCGGACCACATTTTAACCCATTCTATGCTTTCCCTATTTCTTTCACTTCTTATTCTATATCCACACACTACACAGCTGTATAATATTTTGAAGGGACAAGGTTGCATTTGTCTACTTTGTATTAAATAATATGTTTAACCAGTAAAATCAATCAACAGCAGGATATTATATGGTCTTGTGTACCATCCTTGTGGAGCACGATGGAACTCATTAGGCCACTGATAAACCATCAGCTTACTCGTGCTCTATGAAACACCTGAAGATTCGGTTCAGTTCTTGTTCTCATGTTTAATTAAAAGCCATACAGCATCTCGAGTTGTGCTGCAGTTGTGTGCTACTGAAACTCGAACAACGAGTCCTGGTTGCACATTTCCACTTAACCAAAAGCAATTTAGTTCCTTTTGTTTAGACACTGGTCATCTAGGAAGTACCATATACATGCTGTACTGACACTTTCCTATCTCTGATATTGGCCAAATAAGAATTGTTAGTTGCTGTCTAGATGACTTGGTGCTTTTCTTTTTAAAACATAGCTGTTGCTGTTAAATAGAATAGCGTCACTCTTCACAGGTGTTTAACTGCCACTGTAAGCTATTATTCTGGTGATAAAGTGATAAAGGTTTGTCTTGGTGACGTGGTAATAAAGGTTACCTATGAGATTTTTCACGGGACATAAATACATGCTTGATTGAAAACATTTCCTTTTCCATGTGTGATCTACATTGTCATGAAAGGCAGAAACCTGAGAGCAGAGTCTGAATGAAACAAACAATGATGAAAGGAATTCATGTAGAATGCTAATAACAAAAACAATAAAAAAAAAAAGGAGGTTATTTTCTAGAACAGAAATCATAAAAAGGAGGAAAATATGGTCTCAATTCAATATTTATATTGAAAAAAAAAACAAAAGGATTATTCACTATTATAGTCGCCTCAAAGCTCGTTTTTTGTCAGTTTTCTTTTTAGCAACTCCAGTATTATTGCTACTGCTTGTACCACTGGCACTGCTACTATTTGTGCCGTTGGCTGTAGCGATTGTATTTGCAGCACCAGCTGTAATTGCACGTTTGCTTGGATCTCCTGCATGTTTCTTGGGCTGTGGTCCATCACCAGGTTCTGGAGCTCCTGAGCTTCCTCCCATAGCGTGGATCTCGGTCAATAGGTGAGCACGTGAGGCATATTCTGCATAGTCCTCTAATAGTAATCTTCCAGCCTCTTCGTTTAAAGCTGACTCTGGATTTGGGTGGATCAGTAAGCATTTAATGGTCTGAGAAAGAAGAGAGAAGATAATGAGATTTCGCAGAAAGAAAAACATTTTCACTGGTGTTATCTGAATTTTTTATTTATTTTTTTATTATAATTTTATTGATTTCTTATTAAAACTTCACCAAAATAACAACTGGGTTGATCAGTCAACACACACACACACACACACACACACACACACACACACACACACACACAGCATGCATTCAAACATATCAATATCAGTATAACAACAATGTATTGTTAATAATGAGAGAGTGACCATGGAAGGCAAAGGGCAAATCAAAACATGGTAAAGAAAAGAGAGAGAGAAAAAAAGGGGGGATGAAAAAAGAACAAAAGTCAGGGCACCTGAAATTTAAGCTGTAGGGAGAAATCAAAATGAAAATATTTGCAAATTGATTGAAACTGTGGCAGTTAGTAACAGGGGTGAGCCATATGGTTGAGCAAATAAGAGGGGAAAATCCATTATAGGTCAAACATTTTTCATAAGGGAAAAAAAACAAGATACATATTGGTGAAAAAGGATTCAGGCGACTAGCTCCAGGGTAAAGCCCAGCTTCCAGTCAGAACCTTGAGATCTCATCCTGCTCAATCATCATGAAATATCTGATTTCAGTGTCCCATGTGATATCAATAAGGCACAAGAGACTGAAAAGCCATCCATACAAAATTCTCAGTCCAAAGAGTTGCTCCTAGTGACGAAATTCTGACATGTGGCCGTTTCCCCTTCAAATTAAAGACAAGATCCGAGTAAAGATAAAAGTTATTCACAAAGCATCTTAACCCTTAATAGGGCTCAAAGTCAAAAAGTGTTAAGAGGCGTGAGGAGGACTTTTAAGAGAGGCTTAAGAGTTTCTTTAGCAGAGGAGAAAATGGCCAAAAGGTGAAGAGGGAGAATGAATGTATTGTATACAATATTTAATAATGAGGGTGACTTAATAAAATGCTACAGATTATGTCATGTAAGGATTATTTTTGTGGCATTTTTATGTTATTAGAAATAACATCTCTGAAACAGAGCCGAAATGCCACAGCAGCAGAAATGATGCCCCTCTAATACGATCCATCATGAACGTAATCGCAACATGATATAGTCTCAAATATCATGAAATAGAGATCGTCTGAAGGCATTTAATAGACCAGATTTTAAAAGTGCTCCTACTTTTTTTTTCTAATTTCCAACCAATCACAGCCTTCAAAAGAATGTGTCATACCTAGCAACAGGGTTAGCCCCACCTCCTCTGTAAGATAAAAGTTTTTGTATTTTCCTTGCTCAGTTGCTCTGAGAATCCTGAGTCACTCTTCAGCTAAAATTCCTAGTTGCAAGTTAAATTAGGAGTTCTCTGAGATCATTCTTACAATCTTTATGAATACAGGCCCTGAATGTCTCATTTATCAGTTTTATGCTGAAACAACGTGTCCACACGGTACTATGAACTGAATGGGATTCCACCAGTTCTGTTTATGCGCGAGGATGAGAGTAGTGTTGCGCACACTCCTGACCATGAGTATGGAGGAACCCCAGTGGTGAAAAAGTGTAACAGCAGGTAAACTGATTATGAAAAGCTTCCACACCAATTATTGTGTGTCATATTAGCATTTTTGAGAGCGTCATTACTGATTTCACTGCTTGCATGATGCAGACAGATGGCAAAGATGGAATATAAAGCAAAATCATATGAAAAGCACTAAAGCTTGACTAGGATTATGTCTTGTGTGAAGACTTGGCTCATACAGCTTCATAGAGGGAGGAAGGTGATTTTAGAGAGAACTAGAAAATCTACACTGAGTGATGAGCGGCTCATCAGGCCATTTTGTTTGCCCAGAGCAATTTCAGTTGATCTCTATTCTAGGGTTTTTTAGCTATGGGCACATTTCAAAGAGAAACCTGAGCTGGCACTGGCAACAAACAATGAGTTGAATTATACCACATCTTATCTTCAACCCTGCCACAATAACTTACATTTCGAGTTACAGTGGCAGAAATATCATGGACAAAATGACGAATTTTTACAGCATTGTAGAGTTTCTAAATGTAACTGTGGCAAGAATGCACACATGTACTAATATTTTAAAACGGTAATCATTTACACAAACTTCATAAAAGTGCCAAATAACCCATTATTGTTTTGCTCCACAGATACTGCAGCAGGATCTTTACCATCAGTGAAGTTGTTCATCTTTTTTCAGATCATTTGGTACTTCCATACACCATCCTGACATGAACTTTTTAAAGGGAAGTTATTTATGGGTGTTTTAGGGCAAATGGTTATGCAAAGAAGTGTGATCATACACAAACTTTAATTTCAAAGGTGTGGCATTTATTAATAATAACTGTGTCCAGCTTTATGTACACACGTGTGACAAATACCAATTTTCTTGTACGTACATAAGCCATTTGAATGTATCCATGCTTAGAGTAAAACTAGCGTGTAACTGTTTAAAAAAGATAAAGTAAATTAATTTACACTATTATCAGTTAGAGGGGTGAAGTCGACCGTGTGTAAGACATGCATTTATAAACATGCAGTTTGGGGCAACAGTACAGAGTGTGTAGATACTGCCGTGCATATGTCTGTGGATAACTTTGGGGGCACAATTACCCACACCAACCCTCTTACTGTATATATACACATGAGCAACAATAAAGCCCCCTCCCCAATCCCCAAATGCATAAACACTATGCTTCCTCATATTATTTTTAAAACATACTGATTACAGGTGAGTTTTAACTATTTAATTGCGTATTTACCTTTTTTAATATGTGGATATACAATAATAAAACCACAGCAATATGAATGGTTTTTAATTTTATGACAAGTCTTACGACGATTTTGGATGAATATTTTTCTTGAAGAGAATCATTTCTCATGTAAATATTTGACCAAGCCCTATTTCAGAGAAAACCAAGTTTGTTCTAAGTACATGGTGGTGGTGCTACTTACCAGTAATACATGTCTGAGGCCGAGCTCTGCCTTCCAATCTCTCTTTAGTACATTGACACAGATCTCTCCCTTGTGTCCAACATTTGGATGAAATATCTTGGTCAGGAAATAGCCCCGGGGTGGAACGGCAGGAAAATCCTTCCCCAAGACCAAGCGCATTCTGAACACGCCTCCTGCATATGGAGTCCCTTCTGTTCAAGACAAACGCAAATTGCACAAATGTTGAACTAAATGTTCTATAATCACAGCATGTGCAGATGATTCCATTTAATGTGAAAATCAAGACAAGACAATGAATTACTACCTGGCCCCTCAATGGCAGTGTGAAGTTCTGTGATGTCTTCCTCACTGGGGTAAATTTTGATTCCCTCTGGTGGGTCTGCTGCAAGTGCAGACACTTCTTTATACACCAGTCTCAAAACTTGGGGAGGCAAGTTCTCCACGTTCGAGTTCTGCACACAAGAACAGATGCACAATACAATGCAAGGTTTGTTTTAGGGAAAACTTAAGCTGGAATTTCTGTTGAATAACCTGAAATCCAACATTTTAAAACAAACAAAACAAAAAAAACCCTCGATAAATTCTTAAAAATTAGTGGTGTCTAAATCACATTCTTTTTCATTTCAGACACTTTAAGAGAAGATTATCAGGAACTCTTTTACTCTGTATCCCCAACAGCAACCACATCCTGTGGTGCAGAATGAAGCAAAACAACTGGGTTTCCAAACAAGTCATTTCTGATGCTTAGTTAAGAGTGAGATGACATCAGAGGTATGTGATATGAAAATTGCTTCCAGGTGCAGTGGTGGGCACAGCGATGAGAGCTGAGAAGGTTGTTTGAAATATAATTTCATGTCCAACACCATTTCCAAATGAATGGCCATCTTAGACTGGGGATTACTGGATTAGAAGGAGGTATAGGTTGATCACTTATCTCCACCTACATGGGCATAAGGTATGCATGCAGTTATTCATCCATCGACTTCCACACGTCACTTCATGTATATTACAGTATTTCCGCATTGGCATTAAATTAAGTTTTTTAGGTTCCATAAAGAATTTATGATGCTAAACATTTATAGCTTATTTTTATTCTGCATTTACACTATCCACTTTATTAGGAACACCTATATACATGTATATTCATAAAGTTACAAAATCAGCCAATCATGTAGCATCAGCCACCGCAATGCATACAATCATTGGTTTGAAAACAGACAGCCTCATCTTGTAGTATTCCTGCATCTCTCCATACACTGTCTGTCAATGTTATGGATTTTTCCACTGTGTATGAAGGTTTAATTTGGGTGACTAATGCTTTATTGCCCCCTCTGGACAAACATGGGAACTTTCCTCAACATACTGAATAGATCTTTAAAAATACATGTGAAAGTTTAAAATACTTATAGCAATTTTCATTCATAATTTTGTCCTGATCACTTTATTTTTTAATTGCCCAAGCCCTTAAATTAAGATCAGGGTGTCTACACTAAATGGCATCGGGTACGAAATCCAGTGTCAAACGATACTTGTCTGCTGGATGTCTGTATATGCTGTATGCACAATATAATCATTTCTCTTATGATGCGAATGTTGGATAGGAGCCGTGCTGTATTATAAAAATGTCTGTGATGTTATATGCACCTACACTGAAGAAAGAAGAAGCAGCCTTTATTATCTCCACATTACAGCAAAGTAGAATTCTTTTCTTCGCATTTCCCAACTGAGGAGGTTGGGGCCAGAGCACAGGGTACAGAACACTATTACAGCAACCCTGGAGCAGGGAGGGTTAGGAGCTTTGCTCGATTGCCCAATGATGGCAGCTTGGCAGTGCTGGAGCTTGAACCCCAACCATCTGATCAACGAATCAGAGCCTTAACCACTTGAGCTACCACTGCCCCCCACTGAAAAGGTACATGGTCAGTCAGGGGCCTGGCAACAAATGAAGGGACTTTTTGAGCAGTATTACTTACTGTCCTGAACTCAGTGCAGCTGTCCAGCTCACATTACAGATGCTGGTTATATGAGTTGAGAGCAAAAGATTAGTAAACTCACATCCAGTGTGAAAAGCCTTGTGCTAGGTCACCGTCTCAACACGACTGGAGACCATTTTCATCAAGTGACAGTAACCGCTGACGAATTGATGTAGTCCAGAGGTGCATCAGAGCTGAGAAAAGTTTAACTTTAGATCTAAAACTGATTTAAAAATGTTAGTTGGAAAATCCACCGGTAAACTATTGGATACTGGATAGTAACAACACCGACTGACAACTTTATAGTATAATGGCTAGCAGCAATAATATTCGTTGCATGTGTGAACCTAGTGTAAGTGTGTTGAAGGTTAGGCACTTGCACAAGCCTATGAGGTAAATTTGCAATTTGTAGTACACCACCTATAACCAGTAAAACCCACCAAAATACTCAACAATTAATTTCAACTTTTGGTAGCAGCGGTCCTTTTTACCATTTACCATGTGACTTCAAAACAGCATTCTCTACTTATTTTAGTTTAAAGCAGAATGATTTTATATCAGTTAACATATACACACACATATATAAATAAAACACATATGTATACTAACGCCAGCTACAAACTACTGTCCACTGCATAGCTTTCTGTCAAGAAAGCCAATAAATGAAATGCCCCAGACTATGCCACAATCACACCAATACTGTAGTATTTTTGTATAACAGCACGGTCCTGTTAATACTGTGTTAATGTTTTACTGCTTACTTGACATGCAAATGATCACAGTAATGCAGTTAATATGGAAATTAGTCTATGGCGTCATCTGGCGACTTCTCGAGGATACATTAGCTACTTTAAACTGAATGTAGTTGGAAACACTGCAAACGTGAACATTAAATTTGTCCTTTTTCTCCAAGTTCGGTAAAGAAAATAAGCTTCGCACAAAGTTAATGACGCGAAAAGAATAATAACTGGTCAATTTGACCTGAGCAGAAAGGATTAAAAAAAGAAAACATACATGTAAGTACCTGGCTGAATAACTTTATTAGGTAGGCTGCTGTTACCCTGTTAAACACTGAGACTGTGGATCTGTGTCCACTGGCGCAACCAAACTGTTACCTGGGATTCTCACAGCTAACAGATTATTGTGCAGACACTGCTAAGCTATTGATCATAAAATAAAATATGTTAAGATTGAATTCTTACATTTCTTTAAATCAGCTATCTATTTGCTATACGA
>JAOTRN010000046.1:22753673-22764620 GCA_028566695.1 Bagroides melapterus | reverse complement strand
GACGCCCTTATCCAGAGCGACATACAAAAGTGCTTTTAAATCTGTCTTTGAATACATTAGCTCAGGTTCAGTATGTTAGCAGGCATATTTCCCTTCATTTCCACAGAAAATGTCTCACAAGAGGGAGCTCTTGCTATAGACTGCACTTGCTAAAAGAAAATACTAATTATTTTAACTATTACATTGAACGAATTGTTGTTGTTTTGCTTCTTTATTATTTTTCTTATTTATTGTATTAATCCAGGCTACTGTGAAATGTTCTGTAAATGAAACGAATCTGAAAGAAATGTAGTTACAAGACTGATGGATATAAATGGATGGAAGGATGGACCATCTGACAAGCAGACATGCCCAGACATGTAACTAGCTAATGTACTGTAAAAGCCTAACGTACTGTAAAGAATGATAGCTTTCATTTAGCGTGACTGTAATTTATAGTCCAACCTTTGAGCTTTTAAACCAAATACATTTCCGTATTTGGCAAAGCTTATCTAAATGATAAAGGTCTAAGTGAGAATATATGTGATCTAAAAACTCTGCAATATTTTAACATGAGTTCATTTGCTTCCAATCTCGTGTGTTTCTAAAGTTTATAATACATTTTTAGTCATTTTACAGAACTGTAATAATGACTCTAACCATAAATATGTATGAGTAAGAGGAGGGTGTGTCCCACTTCTTTACAAACTTTACACTCACCCAGGTATCGAATTTCACTGACACCAAAAAATATAGGAAGTGTCATTTTTGGCCACAGTACAACAAAAAAAATGTTTCGGGGTTCTAAATAAATGACAAAATATCTTCATATACCAAACCACTCCAAACTATTCTGATCAGCCCCTTTAATAATAATATTATTTCTACACTGTGCTGTATACTTTATTTCTAACTAAACAATGTACAAAGTTACACCAATTTAATAAAAATCGCAAAATTATGAATGCTGAAAATCAATACCTGCTTGGTCTTGTGTTGTCTCTGTTTTCTTGTCTTCAGGAGGCTCCATAAAAGCGTTTGTAACCTTTACCAAAACTAATTATTTCTTGGAATGTGGTTCAAATATAACGGCTGTGAATGTAAGGCCTCCAAAGCTTTGCCTTTAGTGAGGTTTTCTGCTGAGCTCCAAGTAATTATACCTAAAAAAAAAAAAGACAGATAGCTCATCTGAAAGGGTGAAGTGGCTGTAGTGGCTATGAGGAAGTCGCTGTAAATGGCCTCTAGTAAAGTGTGCTGCTATGACATCACCCAAAATACCAAACAAATAATTTGCACATACCCTGTTCATGTATGGTGAGTAACACTGAGTCATACCTGGAAGGACAACACCGGTTGCCGAGGCCCACCCGCGGAGCTATACATATTATATTATATATTATATATATACATTATATTACAGGACTAACATGAACATGTACAATGCTAAACTGCTTGGTTGAGTTTACTTCCGCGTGCGTCACATGACGTCACATGTGGTGCGTATGGGCATTGTAGTTTTTTGGAATTAATTTATTTATTTTTCGAAAAACGTATAATTAAAAGCAACGTATCCAAACAATCACGGATGGTTCCGATCAGTTTGAAGCATATTACGTAAATATCGATCTTGTCTATGAAATCAAAAAGGTCCAGGGAATTTGATCACATCGCTAAAACGCCTTGTAAGCACGCAATCCTTTCTATATCAGCACGCGGTTGGTCACGCGCACGTTGTTATAAACATAGCGCGTGACTTTTAACCACGTGATCAGCAAAAAGAAAAGAAGGGCTGTGAGGCAGTGCAAACACAATTATTTATAATTTGATAAAATGCTGGACTTTGAACCGGAGCGAAACAATACAATGTAGAACAGACTGCGATTTTCAACTAATAAATATAAAGAGTTAGTTTAGATAGCTGATCTGTATTAGCGACTTATCGTTCTTACCTATGGAGGATATTTCGGAAGTACTTACTAACCTACTGCATTAACGTGTGGTGTGAATTAATTCATAAATTTTGTTGAAAAGTGAAGATGTCGTGGTTGCGTTAATATTCCCACTAAGTCAGACTTCTGTCCGTAGGTGACTGTCTGGAAGACTGAAAAGGTGAGTCAAATATATGTACGATATTTACGTTGTATTCATTACATTATATCATTGCCTGCTAGTTCTTGCTTCTTTAGGTGATATATTTTCTATTTAATTTCTTCAAGTAGGTATATTCATTCTAAATTCTATATAATGTATAAATTCTATATAACATTACACAACATGTCGAATTTACATTACCTTTCATTTAAATGAATTTTGCTACTCACAAATTGCTTCTCATCTCATTACTTACCATCTCTGTACCCTAATAAAATATTTACAGATGAACGCATTAGTTGCCCTTTGCCACTTCTGTGAACTCCATGGGCCTCGGACTCTGTTTTGCACCGAAGCTGTTCATCCACCATCACCCTCACCTCCTCAGCCTGGATCAGCGATGATGCCTGATAGAGAAGCCGAAGGAGAACGTGATGGAGAGGGACTCACCATGAAGGCTAACAGCTCAGACACACACAGAGCTGATATGTGCGAGGTGAGAACTGTAGCAGTGCTCATTTTCAAGTGACGGAAGAAGGGCAGTTGATTTGATAAACAGCTTTGTTTTTATGTTTAAGTACGATCTTATGTTCTTTCTCCTTTTTTATTTTGGTGTCTGATGTCTTTTAATCTCTTGAATGCTCAGGGCTGTCGCTCCCTCCCAGCTTCTCACCCTGGTTTTGTGAGTGTAGACAGTGAGACGGGGATTCGATTCCTTAGCCATCAGCATCCACGTCAGCCACAGCTGTTCAGCATGGTGCGGCAGGCTTGTGTGCGCAGTCTGAGCTGTGAGGTGAGTTCTTTGTTGTGTGTGTGTGTGATGGGGAAATTACTTTACTGTGATCTTTAATTGTAATACGGAGACCACGTTTAGATTCACATACGTATGTAGAATATACAAATTATTCCTTTCTCCAAATTATTCCTTGGTCTAAATATGAACACTGCTGCTTTTTTAACAGGTGTGTCCAGGTAGAGAAGGACCCATCTTCTTTGGGGATGAGCAGCATGGTTTTGTGTTCTCACACACGTTCTTCATCAAAGACAGCCTGGCGCGTGGCTTCCAGCGCTGGTACAGCATCATTATAGTGGCCATGGACAGAATCTACCTCATCAACTCCTGGCCATTTCTACTGCGCCACCTCAAAATAACCATCCAGAGTCTGCAGACCACAGCACTCAAGGTAGCAGAGGTTCAATCCCAGTAACCAGACAAAAGTTCAGGGCTCCAATTCATCTGAAAAAATTAAGCTGCAATTTATTAATCACAGTTTGAAGAGACACAAAATGTTTCTATAGGACCTGCACTGTAAATTAAACTTTAATTATGACACAGTTACATTTCTTAGTTGCTGCTTTGTTGGAATATATATTACATATGAGTTGTAATTGAAGTGTTGGTGAGAAACACTAGACAATTATTTTAACAGGGATGCCTGTAAAACTTGCTTATTCTTACAGTTATCCAGTAAGTCAAAAATATTGGAAAAAACATTACCTGATCTTAACAGATTTTAGCTGTCCAGTTTCAGTAAGCTCATGCCCTCTGGAGGCTTTAATTCATGTTCTTGTTTGTCAGGGTTGAGACCTCATGTGGTTATCTGCTTTGGTAGTCTGCTTCATCAATGTTTTAAAATACTTTTCTGCTCACCACAGCTGTAAAGTGTGTTTATTTAAGCTACCATAGCCTTCCAATCTGCTTGCACCTGCCTAGCCTTTCTCCTCTGATCTTGCCAATCGACAATGCATTTCTGCCTTAGATGTTAAATGTAATTTAATTACATTTATTTTATTTTAAAAAATAAATGTAAATGCACTTGTAGACATTAAATGGAGCAGAGGTTATGTCCAAGGCAAAAGATGACTGTTTTAAAAAGTATCTGTTTTACTCATCAATTTTAGGTGTTTGAAACAGAGCAGGTGGTATGTCCTCAGAGAGCAGAACGGATTTTTTCACCAGCAGGCTTTCCTCATCAACGCAACGGCAATGCAGCTCGCTCCCTAACCTCTCTTACCCAACATCCCAACCTGTGGGCCAGCCTGCACACTTCTTTTAGTTGGTAAGACATGCACAAAATCGGCTCACACAAACCAAGCTCAACCAACTCAACCAACACGGACGCTCTACTGACCTGTGCAAATCAGTGTCAGGGTGAATGCAAAGTTCATTCTAATGTTTTTATATCCTGCAGGCTGCTAAAGGCGTGTGGGAGCCGGCTGACTGAAAAACTACTTGAGGGAGCGCCTACTGAAGACACACTCGTCCTCATTGAAAGACAAACAGGTAAAGGTTGTGCTCAAATTTACCCTGATACTGGGTACAAGATTTATATTTGAATAAGGCAATAAAACGATGATCATTAATATAATATAGTCGTTTCACAGTGGGGAACAGAAATGCATTAATCAAGATGGATATGTGGATAAGAACAGCTTTATGGATATGTGACCTGTTAATTGAGGTAAACCTCGAATAAACGGCTTCAAATCTTATCACTTGTTCTGAGTTCCCGTATTTAAATTTATTTTGTTTTGAAGTTTATACGCATTCGAATGTATATATCGTTATATACTATTTATATTTCAGTTAAGATTAGATACATCAGTAAAATCGGATGACACGCTAGTCTGCATGGATGGTTGACGTTTGCCGATGCGGTTCAAATGATAGAACTGACCTTACTGGATGAGTTATTGTATGATGCAACAGATATTTAGAGATCGGTATGTTTTTGGGTTTTTTTTTTTCCCCCTGGAGGATGAAAAGTGACTCATAAGTCAGTTCCATTTCATATGTCATCTGGTTAATTTTAAAAAGCTTTGTCATGGATTGACCTCCCCTGTTTGGATGACCCTGAATTCACCTCTTCTTTATTTTGGATCCTGTGATTCCTCTGGCTATGGTTCTTATTAATATTTTATAAATTCTCGTAGATATGAGTCAAAAGTACTTCAGCTTATGCCTCAGAGAAATTCTAGGCCTTTTTACTGATTTTTGTAGGCATCATCATCAGCTGTGGCAAATAAGAAGAAAAGCAGCATTTAGGAATCATCTGTATACTCACTGTAAATATTATAGTTCAGTTTGTATATTATATAGTAATATTAATATTATATAGTAGTATACTATATTTATACTCCGCTTTACTCCAAAGATTTATGAATGATGCACTTTATTTGTAAATATGTAGCACAGAGCTTGTTTTTCTCTTCTCATTTCTCAGGTGCATCCCTGGTTATATAATATGTTTTCAGCATCCCAAGCCTTAAACGTTATTTATAATCGGATGATAGTAAGCTGTATTGTGGGTATTATAGGAAATTATATACAGCAGAATTTTTGTAAAGTTTAACAATCAGTTTCAAAGATATTTGGACATTTGAACATAAACAGCGAGCTACACAGTAGTTCAGACTTTCAGCTTGAGTTTGTGGGCAGTGTAGGAATTACAGCTCTTTATATGTGGTTCCTCTTTTTTAAGGGTCCTAAAATAAATGGCCAGTTGGCTGCTCAGCTGTTTCGTGGTCATGTGTGTGTGTTACAATGTGTTGTGTCAATATGACCGTTAGAAGTCATCAGATATAGATTACCTAGAGTTCATTTGCATTTGGAATCTGTTGCTGTTAACTCTCAGTATGAAGTCCAAAGCGTCGTCACTGCCAGTGAAGCTGAAAAATCAAAACATTAAGTGGTACCTAATCTTAGGTGGGTATTTGGTACCTTGTTTTACAGAAAGTCTCAAAAATAGGAAAAGCAGATTAGAGTTTGCCAGAAACATCTACAGATTTTCAGAATATCATTCTTGTAGACTGGTAAGAAGGGGGGCACGGTGGCTTGGTGGTTAGCACGTTTGCCTCACATCTCCAGGGTTGGGGGTTGGATTCCCGCCCTGCCCCGCCATGTGTGTGTGGAGTTTGCATGTTCTCCCCATGCCTCCGGGTTCTCTGGTTTCCTCCCCTGGTCCAAAGACATGCATAGTAGGTGGATTGGCATCTCTTAAATTGCTCATAGGAGTGAGTGAGTGTGAGAGTGAATGTGTATGTGAACATGGCCCTGCGATGAACTGGTGACCTGTCCAGGGTGTACCCTGCTTTCGCCGGTAGATGGCTGGGATAGGCCTGACTTGATCCCTGTGACCCGGTTAGTCCCGGAATAAGCAGGTATGGACAAGATCGAAAAAAAAAAAGTGTCCAAATATTTATGGACCGGACTGTACATGGCTTGTGTCAGCAGTACATCCATCGCAAAGTAGTGAGAGAGAACACGTAATAACACGAAATACAATTATACACTAATCATGACTCCTTATCCTCTCCGACCCTGCCGAGATTAAAAGGTCACCAAAAAGCAATAAAAGATTTGTACTTGAATAAACATAGAAACCTCCACCCCTACAAATACTGGAATTAAAGCTACTCTTACAAATCTGTCTATTAAATACAAACATGTATTCATCTTTCTATTTAAAACAAACATATATGCATTCATCTATTCATTCTGCCTATTTGAAAGAATCTGTTTGAGAGTGGGAGAATATTTATTACGCATTTAACGATCGCAAAAAAATTGGTCTTGTATTAAGAGACGAGTGAAAACTTGTCTGAATGGGGGCTGACACAGTGTTTATCTGCCATCGTTAACGGACCATGTAAATTGCTTCATAGATAAAATAAATGCTCTAAATGTCACGCCATATCTTACTAAATAGTGCAGCGAGCAGCAGGGATTATATTTCTTTTATTTCATTTGCTGATTCAGCTGACACCTTTACACAATCATTTTCACATTTTCACATGCACAACAGTTTCGTATAACGAGATGTGCATTGGCAATGAAAAAAGTCAGTTAGATGACTAGATGCACTAAAGTGAAAGTCAGCTTCACCAGGCAGCATGCCGACACATGCATAATGACACAGTAAAGAAGAATACATTAGTTCAATGCTTTTTTTGTTCTTTCTGGCATGACCTCTCCATATACTTATATGCATCAATTCCAGATGTCATGGCACTACATGAATTTACATGTTCGTAGCTTGGGCACCATGACTCTGTTCTTAGTCACTGGGAACTGTGGCTGACACACACACACACACACACTATAATATTGATGCAACATAGTATAGCATACCTGTCATACCTCTATGTTTCTTCCTACTCCTGTTCTCTCTGGGAATTTTTATTTCTTGTTATAACCATTTCTTCCTTATTAGAGATTTACCTCAACATCCTTATTTCTATAAGGTTGTTTTTGCTAAAATCGCTGTGCAAATAAAATTGAATAGAAATGAATTTAAACCCAGAAATCAAACCCAGATTTGGATTCATGAACATGCTTTACACAGACCGAATGTGAATTGCCAGTGCTCTGTGGGAGTGAAGGGAAATCGCACACATTTTGGCTCCCTGCCCCAACACCGCATTTGATTTGGCCTCAGCTTTAATTTAAGAATGTTTACATGTTATAACCTTCACTAGCCTTCGTCAGTAGATTAGAAAATATTACCCACTAAATCAAATTTTTATTGTCTCAGCCTTTTGTACATGATTTCTTTAACCCTGTACACACTAACGGACTGACTGAATTTTCTGATTTGCCATAGAACAAGAAGAGGAAATGAATGCTGAAGGAGTCGGAAGCACAGCTCAGGACGGCACCTCGGACGCCACACAAGAAGGAGATTTTCTGTGTGGTGATGACGGAAAAGGCGCAGAGTCTCTCGGACCAAAATTCAAATCTTTGAGACATTTACGACAGGTACGTTCATGTTTAAAAACCCATAGTTCTGTGTGATTTAATTCAGTAACCAATTTAAAAATGCATTATTATATGAATCGATCGGCAGGTCCTCGGTGCCACAGAGTTCAGACAGCTTGCATGGCATGTGCTAATGGGAAACCAAATCATATGGAGAGGCCAGGACTGTGGACTCATCCAGTCAGCTTTTAGCATGCTCAAGGTGAGTAAACAATCGTTTAAATATTAAATTGCTTCATGTTACCTAAATATAATTTGAAACATGCAGGGGTGCCGCTAGCAATTTTGGGCCCTATGAAAGAATATGAGGTTGGGACCCCTACCACACCTACATATAGTAGCTATCCAAAATATACTGACCTGTTGCTTTTCTTATTGCTTTTGACCATTAGGACCTGTATCAGTATTTAGTCAGAGACCTACCATGGCTGTAGCTAGCAGATGATTTGTTGTTCAAATGTAAATATATAGAAAAATTCAGTACAGTAATCAAATATTCATAGAAAATGCAATATTCTTAAACAACTATTAAACGTGCATTATATTAAACACAAAAAGATATAAAGAATATGCAGTACTGTTCCGACATTTCTCAATAATGATCTTACTAGGAAAATTAGATTCAGCTAAATGTAACTGTATATAATTGTGACCCTGCCTGTAAAAAAAACAGCTACAATATATATTTTTGTGTTTTAGGCTAGTGATCAGCTACAAAAACATTACATAACATAACATAACATTGATAACTTTAATATTGACTGAGTAAGGCCATGTCAGGGACTGAAATCAAAGTGAAATTATTGCTTGAAATCAAACCGTGATGCCTTTTAGCCTGGATTTTACAGGCAAGATCTCCGTAAAATCTTGATTACCACCTTACTTGATGAGGTGCAATGAATGATGGGGGGTTCATTTGACCAGAGATGCAGAAATAAGCCGTAATTTTGTTTTATTTTTAACTCTTTCGTAGATACATTTATAATTTCAATAATCAGTGTTAAGGTTTTCCAAACAAGGCTTGCCATTTGAACAGCATAAGTCAAATCAACTGATTTAGTTCTGCTTTGGGTCTGCTTGTCTGAAATGTTGTGTATATAGAGACAAAATTCTAATCTTTATGGATGCAGATTTAAAAGTCTATTTAACAGCACTGCTTTTGATTTCTGCTGGTTTTTCCCCCCAACAGGCTTTGCTCCCAGTAGGCTGTGTTCGTGTCGTACCCTACACTACACAGTATGAAGAAGCATATCGATGCAACTTCCTGGGTCTGAGCCCTGACGTGCAAATCCCAGCTCATGTCACTTCCTCAGGTATGGCCAGTATACCACTATACATTGCAAAACAAAAGGACATTAGGATTAATTATATAACAGCTTTTTCTCCATGTGAAATTAAAGCAAAGAAATATTACCGTTACAGTTTAATGATTTACTGGTGAGAATATTTTTGGCAATCTGTTGCATTAACCCTTGCTTTTAGCTTTTATATTCCATGGATGTTAGCTGTTGTATGATCAATGAGAAGAGATTGGGCTTGGGATTTGGCAGATGACTGAATTGGGGTGAAATGTGGGCAAAAAAAATTGGCAGTGTGAAATACTAATGGTAATATTTTCAGTCACGGTGGTAAAAAGTGGACCATGACTGACAGAGAACGCATCGTTCATTCCTAACACTAGATTCTGCCTCATGTAAAAATTTTATTAAATTACAAAAGAATGTTACACGTAGTCTAACACACAGTTACACACAGTGACCTGTAACACAAGGCCTAAAGCCAGTTCGACTGTATTCCCTCTCTTTCAGAGTTCATGGTGTTGGTAGAGGTGCTGAATGTGGAACGGGGCAGTGCGTATTCTGCGTACAGTGATGACATCCTTTCACTGTACCAGTTCAATATCAGCAGTGCGAATACACAACTGACAGACAAAGGTGAAAACTGTGAAATATAACCAATTTGCACACAAACACATCTGAAGCTCATGTGATGGCATGATGTATTGTCTTTTTTTTTTCTTCTTCTACTTGAAATCTGCAGGACCGACACTGTTGAATAAGATTGAGCTGGCATTGGCTAATGAGAATCTGTCTGTGGAGGTGGTGTCTCACTGCCTGCTCTGTCTAAAGGAGGAGTGGATGAAGTCAGTGCAGCTCTAAATTTGAACTCATTATATGAATGGCTTTTACTCATATTAGGCTAGATTTTAAGAGATTAGAGCTTTACCCTTTTATAAAATCTTTCAAGCGGTTAGTTAGAAAACAAGGTAGTTAGTAAAATTTTAGTAAGTCAGCCATTTAATGAGCTTTCTAACATTTGTCCTCTTGCTTCCTTCCTTCTTTTTTCCCAGTAAAGTGAAAGTGCTGTTTAAGTTCTCAAAGGTGGACGGAAGAGGTAGGGAGGACACACAGAAGGTTTTAAATCTGCTAGGGGCCACCGGACATGGAGAAGAGGACAACGTGCGTCTCCTTAAATTCTGGATGACAGGACTGAGCAAGACGTACAAGAGCCATCTAATGACTGCCGTCCGAGGAGGAGAGAGATCCATGAGTCAATAATCACGTGTGTGGCAGAGCGAGCGAGAGAGAGAACATGAGCGTCACTCCAAAACGTTATCCGATGTGTACATGTGGTGTAGCGTGTTTTGAAGGACTTTTTGCATTGCATATGGTGTTTTATAAATAAATGAAAAATAATGTCTGAGTGATGTAGGCACTTGCAAAACTGTTCTTCTTCTTGGACTTTTGCTTCAGCTGTCACATTTTCTCACATGCAGTTTTATTTCATTTGTCTTTTTCTGCCCAATGTTTAATTCATTTTCAAATCTTTGTCTTCTGCAGCTTTATTCTTTTATTCCATTGCTGTTGGCCCAAATGCTAAGTACACAGTGCAACAATCACCACCATGCTTTAGACAGATGTTATAACTTGCACATGATGGTTAATCTTGCCGCACATTTTCCAGCGTATTAACTTGAGATCTCACACTGTTTACAAAAGTAGAATTGGACTACTGTAATTATAGTTTATCACACAGCTTGCATTACAAAGCATGTTAATACGGTTATATCTAAACTGAGCACTCATTGTATCATCTGTGTTCTGTCTGTGTTGTTTAAA
>JAOTRN010000046.1:22637295-22669215 GCA_028566695.1 Bagroides melapterus | reverse complement strand
AGAGAGAGAGAGAGAGAGAGAGAGAGAGAGAGAGAAACATTCGTGTTTCATTCATTTATTGTTCTTCAGAAATTGTTTTAACTTCAAGGCTGAAGGTGGTCAACGCGGACCTGGCAACATTGGATCTAAAGCAAGCAATGAGCGTGGGCCTAAAGAGACACATGATGGAGATGCTGAGGGGTGTGGTTACATGGACGGCGCTGGGGAGGGCTTGGATGACAGCTAACTAGGCAGGAAGGTCGGAGGAATCGAGGATATTGCTGGCATTTTCAATCCGGTTTATAGCTTGTGGAGTACTTTATCGAGATACTGCCTCTAGTAGACTCAAGGTAAGGTAGCATATTTAGATTAATTATTTCAATTTAACTATCCACTCCCTGCAGAGATATTTTTGTTTTAGGAATCGTATTTTTTTATTCTTGTTTTCTTTCCATGGGTATTTAGCTAAATAAACACTAGCTAGGTATGTAGGATGTTTATAATAGTATATGTTAACCTGCAAATATGGCAACCGATATGAACATCGCATATTTGTGAGCATCTTCAAAGCGGAGGCTGTAACAGGACGCAGAGCTGAGCGCAGGAGCTCAATTTTTATTGTATTTTGTTAAATGATTATGATATGTATCCTTAATTAAAAAGATTTTGTACACTCATTTATTTTAATATAAATTCGTTGTAGCCTGTTATGTATCATCTATGAATTCGCCTCAGTGTCTGGGGCCTAATAACGAGCTTTTCAGGATCCAAGGACACTGGGTGGATGCGAGCAGCGCGCAGCCTACTGTTTGTGTGCATCAGTGTGAAAAGCAGAAGCAGATCCTGTTTACCATTGTGTTCTTATATATCTTTTCCCGTTTGCTGTAATGCAGCATATTGCGTATATTTTATGTATAAAACGTAGGTCTACTCTTTAGGCCTACTTTTCTTTCTTAGAGGTTCCCTAATGTTGCATGTCTTATATTACTTAATCAATACTGATTTAGGTTGAAAAAAGCTAATGAAAGTTCACATTTTCTCCATAGATTTGACAATATTTTGTCAACTATTTTTTCACACGATTCCTCTGAACCCAGCCAGTGTGAATGTGTGATTAGGAGTATAAGATAAAATGATAATATCAGATACTGGAAAAAATAACAATGAATTATATTAAAATCAACTGATTATATACTTACAAAATAAGTATACACTATATAATAATAATGTCAGTATTCATTTCCTTTACAGTATACATTTTTAGATGTTCTTGACACTGCTACAAGGAAGCTCATACACTGGGTTACTTAACATGTCTTCCTTGATATTTCAGGAAGTACACTGTGGCAAGATGTGATCAATATGTGGATCAACTTTACTGGAAACTCAGAAAACATTACCAAATATCTGTTTCTATAAATTAAAATTTTGTACATCATATTTGTACTAAATACACACCCACAATGCACTCCTCGCGGCCCTCAGTTCCTCCACGAACACGTCGATTTGACAGTGGCCGACGCACAGAAACTAAACCACCCAACCATGCAGCCAGGAGGGAGGACAAAAATATAAGCAGCATTTCTTCAGCATCTCCTCGTCGTACCACACGTGCACCGCCAGAGCCTTCCAGGTTAAAGGGCATTGGTCTGAGTGCTCGACCCTCAGTAACTCAGAACAAAACAGTCAGACAGCAAAAGACCTCTAACCTCTCAGTATCAAGCAAATCTAAGGGTGTGTCTAAAGGTGGACGTGTGGCATCAAACCTAGTCCCTGCTAATGTGGATCCAAACTGTAATGAACCAAGTCTGCCTTGCCTGTGTTGTGATGGCCACTCAACTCAGGACAGCAACAGCTTATATAATCATAATCACAACAATAATAACACTGTGACCATCAGGCAGCAGCTCAAGCTTGTCCCACCACCTCAGGAGAACAAGGAGTCTGAGAAACCAGAAATTGGAAAACCCAGTTGTAAGCCAGAGGAGGAGCAGCCTGTGGCAAGTCCTGTATCAGAACACATGGAGGACAAAAAGGAAGAGGAAAATGGAAATGTGAATGAAGTAGAAGCAGCTGTCAACAAGGAAGATGACATTGTGGTTAATGTAAGTGGAGAAGTAGTAGATGAGAATGGAAATGGTAATAATCAAGATGTTGATGTTGATAATAATGACGACGATGATGATGATGACGATGAAGAAGATGACAACACACTTGTACCTTCTTGCTGCAATTGCCCAGCATCAATGTTGGATTTCTCTCTCACGTCTTCTACCTCATCTTCATCCACCTCCATTAGCAGCTGCTCAGATCTGGATTCTGATGGTCCTGATACATTTTCAGTGTCTCTGCATGAAGAAGAAGAAGAAGAAGCCACTGAGCATTATTCTTCTCCTCATCCCCCAGCATCCCACTCCACTGTTTTTCCATACTGCTCCCTTCCACTGGACCTCAGTACTTCACTGAGATCACCCTCGCCATGCTCCCCTGATGAGGGATATCCTTCAGCCCCTCCATCCCCATCTCCAGAACGTATGGAGGGCAAGGTACCTAAGAAAGAAAAAGGCATTAAAGTAGATCTTTTGAATTTTTTGGACTCTATTGATGAATTAGGCAAAGTGGATCACTTTTATCGAATTGTCCAGTTAGCACAATGGGAGCTAAAGGATGACGTGGATCTAAGATATAGGTTGGTGCACCAAGAAAGGCTTGAAAAAGTCAACAAACAGGTGAGACTTATGTATTTGGAAAAATTGCAGGAAGCTGGATTGGACTTTTGTGATGAAGATGTTTCTGGTGTACTCGATGAAATGGGCAATATTGACATTTCTTGGAAGCTTTATAAAAGTGACAGATTTTGTGATTCCCAGGAATACAGTGATGCTGGGGTTGATATGACTGTCCCTTCTGACCTGGATGAGCCTCCAATTCCAGATTCCCTTGCAGCATCACCTGTGAATCCACCTCCCCGTCCACCCAAACCTCCAACAAGACATGTCAGTGCACAACCAGAAATGCCTACATACATGAACATCACTGGGAATACACCTTCTGTTTCCTCTGCCTCCTCCCCAGCTAAAACCTTCAGTCTCTCAGTCTCCCAAAGTTCATCTTCAGTGTCAAAACCGCCTGTGTTGCCTCCACCACCTTCACAGCCCGTTCCTTATTTCACCCTGTATAGTGATACACATACACTCTCCTCACCCACCCCACCCATTCCACCTCCCAGAAAGCGTCATAAAGCCCGACTAGAAGCTCAGAGGCTTGCTGAGCTTGAGAGACAGAAAACACCTCAGTCTCTACCAGCTCCAACCTCTAGACCTCCACCTCTACCACCTCCACCAGCTTTGCCCTCTCCCCCTGCCATACCGCCACCACCATTACTCCCCCCTCCCCCATCATTCCATGCCCTGGATGTAGAGATACGAAAACTGCTGGCACTGGCAGGGATTACCCAGGCTGAGTTACTAAGGCTTAGCCCTGAATTGGGGGTCTGTGTCGATGGGGTCTTGGAAGAGGAACAGATATCTGACACTTTGAACAGCAAACATGTTTGTCTTAGTGAGACAAGCAAAGAGACAGGAGAGGATGTGCATAAGGGGGAAAAATTTACGTGGAGGGAGCTGAGAGACGGCAGTAAGCTTGGGAAAGAGGAAAGATTCATAGATGAACAGAAAGAAGAATGCAAGGACGGGTTCAGGACAACGTCCTTCACAGAGATGGCCAAGCAGCGCAAGCAGAATGAAGGTACTAGTAACTCTAGCTGTAATTGTGGTCTGAGCGATAATGCCAGCTTTACAACTGACTCATATTACAGCACATCCATCAGCAACAAACAGTTCACTAAATCCAGCATTGGCAGTTTTGATTATGCCTCAGTGATTCCTGATTCTCCTCCTCCCCCTCCCCCTCCACGACCTTTGCCCCCACGGCCAAAAATATTGCCTAAACCACCTGAACTTCCTCCTGTAAAGCCATGTGCACTACCTGCCAATTTATCTCGCCCGGATAGATTTGATTGGCTAATAGCCTTTACTCCAGACACAGAGACTCCACCTCTAGAAATAAGAAAAACATCTACTAACGGCACATCCCAAAAGTCCAGCTCTGTTTCTAAAGTCACTACATTTAAAGAACTGCGCAACAGAAGTAAACAAGCTTCCCCACCAACCCAAATCCAAACAGAACCTGAACCAACTGTCATCACCCCTGATCCAGATTTTCTGTATAACCTTAAGTGGAGGAGAGAGAAGGCTGATGGGGATGGCACCCAGTGGGAGTACACTTCCCAGGCACAAGTCAACTTTCTCCAGCCACCACCCACACCTGCCTCATTGGCTCTATTTAGGGAAATACGCAACTTGAATGTTCAGGCAGATCCCACTCTGGAGCCTGGCCCCATGCACCAAATTAGTGGCTCAGCCAATAAGAACCATGAGTATAAGTTTATTGATGACAGAAAGAGAGAACTTTTCAAGACAAAGGATGAAGATGTGGTGGAGACAGAGGTCAGAGGAATGGCAGATGGAGGACAAACCTGGGAATCAAGAACAAGACGTAAGTTATAGAACTTAAATTTCTTCTGGGGTTTTTTACAGTTTAACTTGATTTATATGGTACAGAGTATAAAATAAACCAAGGCAATAGAAATTTCCAATAGAATATTACTGTGTGATTGAATTAAAATCTCAGGCTTGTATGCCACAAAAGTGCATATACTAATTGCCATCAGGTTATTGATGATTTAATGATCAGTGGCTTACAGGAACATGATCTTACAGCAGGAAAATGGAAGGTGATGAGTAAGATTAAGAGTAAGACACTGAGTCACGACCAGATGGTCAGGTCAGTGATTTATGCCTATGAAGGATAGCTGATAAAATCTCTGCAGAAATCTCCACTGTGCTCTATTGGTTTTTGTGATGTCATTTCAGGTTATTAAATTATTTATTCGTCCTGCAGTTTGAAAGCTAATGCCCTCTCTCTCTCTCTCTCTCTCTCTCTCTCTCTCTCTCTCTCTCTCTCTCTCTCTCTCTCTCTCGATATTCTTTCTCCCTTGCTCTCTCTCTCTCTCTCTCTCTCTCTCTCTCTGTCTCTCTTTCTCTCTCTCTGTCTCTCTCTCAAATAGATTTAAGCCTAATTTATATATTGTATTTTTAACACATTGTAATGAATTATATAGTGAAATAAAGAAAATAAAAGTGACACATCAAGAATTTAGAAGCCACTTCTGTTTGAAATTTTCAAGAACGCTGATGCACTGATTATTGCAATACAGCAAACAGAATATGAAAAAAGTGGACATTTCGGTTATTTAAAGGCTGTTCTACTGTCATTTCATATGTCATTTTTATTTCGATTAAAACATCAGGATTTGAGGTGATACGAGGCTAAAAAAAAAGGTTTTCGATTGGCTGGTATAATATCTAATCTATAAATATTGTACACTGAGTGAGATTTAAAACAAAGACCACATTTAATCCATGAAGGAACTTGTAATTAGACAATTTTATTGAACTACAGTCGGTTTGTTTAATGGGACTAGACTAGACACTAAAATGACTGATCTAACTACTTTAGATCTATTTTCCATAATGAGCATATGACAGTTGACAACAAAGTTTATCGTTACTAAGTACTGCTGTAGGCAGATGTTTGGTTATGTACCTTTAAGAGGTAGGAGGGCGGGATAAAGACTTCTCCTCCAATGACAGAGCAGAAAATGCAACCGTAGCAAAACAGGAAACGAAGTGAAGTGAAGTGAAGCTGGCAACGATTAAGGTAACAGTGTTTTTCTGTGACTTGTTAGCAGTATAAATAACATTCAGGGTAGATTTCTGCTCTGTCTGTGAGAAACACAATTTCAGACACTACTACATAGAACAGATCCTCTATTTAATTCATTAGATATAATAAAATTTATTTGGCAGCAAGTTTCAGACTCCCCTGAATAATATGACAAAATTTAACTGGAATCTAGCTTATGATATATAGACTTGATGCAGTAGTTATGAAAAGAAATTTTGATAGGTATTTGAAAGAAAAGCATACAAGACACAACAGCATAGACAGGCCACCTAGATAGCTTGGAAATAGTGAAAAATGCTTATTTAGGTAAGTTGTGGTTATCATGACTCTAACTGTAAGAAATTATTTCTAAAGCTTGTGAAATCTGATCCTAGACTTAGTCCTTAAAGACATTTTCCCTCTCAGAACTTAATGTCAAACGCACATGCTGGAAAGCCTTAGCAGAGTAACTGCTAGAGTTAACTCTTACAGACAACGTGTTCAATTATAAATATTTTATCACAGAAAGTGATAAGACTCACGGTATGAGCTATACTATTCCAGTCACCTTTTTCCACAGGATTTTTTCCCTAGCTGAAAATTTAAACTGATGTTCATAACACAGCAGATTTTGACCATAACAATGCCTTATAATAAGTTTGAGTCTTTATTTTCAGAGGTACTTCAGATTAATTAGTGGGTCCCAATGAAAGACTTTCCCTCTCTTTTAGATGGTTTATATTTTTATTGTTTAGTGCATTAATCTCAGTTTCATTCCAACTTTTTTCAACAATGATCTATGTGGCTGTGGTTCACTAGAAAATGTCTAATGATCCTGAGAAATCCAGTGTGTAATGTTTTCATTCTGGTGGGATGCAGCTGTAATGTTTTAAACATCTTTTAAAATGCTTATATGCACTTTTGTTTACTTTTTATATCTACTGTAGCTACGTTTGTCTTTTCCTCATGGTCAGTGGTGTGTTATCTGAACCACAGTGCTCCAATATTTGTATTATGTTATGAATATGAACTTCTCACATGTAGCGTGAGCATGCTGTAATTGTGTAAATCTTCTCCAGGCTGCTTTCATATTTGACATTTGGCATTTATTGTTCTTTCAGAATGACACTATTAACATTCTCTCCATTCTCTCTCTTTCTCCCTGTTTCTTTTGCTATGTGCTTTTTGACCAATTCTTCATTTTCTACTTCACCTCTGTTTATAATCATGTTTGCTTTCAATATTCCTGAACCATTCTTTCATTGCTCTGCCTGTCCTGCTGGTTTATAATGTTTCTGTTTCTGTGCTTTTTGCTGAACATTTTTTGGAAAAAAAAAAAAAGTGTCTTCACCTCCCCTATCTTTAGCCTTGCCAAGTGCTTTGCCCTCACCCTATTATCTGCACTCCAGCTCCCCATCCCATGCTCCCCTGTTTTACCGTTCAGACTTTTATAGGAATCAGTCAAAAGCTCTGTCTCTTCAGGAACATTCCAGAGACAGTATGTGTCCTGAGAATCCCATTTCTGACTCTGTTACAGACTACACTGACTGTCTCTTCAGCACAGACACAAAAAAGCATCAGGAAACTTTGTGTAATCATGAAAATGAAAAAATTGGTATTGGTTATGGTAATTCATACAGCTTTATGGATTCTTTGTATCAATACTCTGATACCAAGAAAAACAAGAGCTGCTACTGTAGAAAGGAGCCTGATAAAAACATTGGGTCATTGTATGAGAACTGTGTAGATTCAAACATTAATGATTCACTTTACTGTGAAAAATACAGAATGAAAACCATGACTGACACACCGTCTACAAGCACATACACTGATGGCAATACAACCCCATACAAAAATATTGAAATGATACGGTTTGTTAATGCAGAAAAGCTCAACAAACAAAAAAGTGATTGTACCAAAGACACTAAGGAAGATGTGAATTCCGTGTTCAGCTGTTTGGAGACCAGTGTTCCAGGTTCAGTTTGCAATACATTTAACGACCAGAAAATTTTGCAGGGCAAATCCCATAGCTCGCCCTTCCCTACCCTGTACCTCTACCACCCCAAAAATTGCCCACTACATAAAGGGGCTCCACCGCGCTTGTCCCCTGTAGGGGCAATTTCACCCCCTCATAGGGCTGGGCCTCCGTCACCAGGGGCCACAATGTCCCATCTCTGTTCTCCCCTATTCCCTCGCAGTCACACACTGCCTGCTCTTGCTGCCCCGCTCTATTACCCCTACCTATACACCCCCCGAGCTCCTGCTCCTCTCAGGGAGCCCCTGGCCCCCAGTCTCCAATCTAAGCAGAATGCATCACCGCTTTTGCTGAGTAAGAGATCACTACATCTTTCTCATTACTATCTGCTTTATTGTTTATTTTTATTTTACATTTTTATTTCTCTCCTCTCAGCACTTTGCTGTGTTTTTGTACCACTGGATGTATATGTGTCTCAGGCTGAAGCTGTCGTGCTGTCAGTGTCTTTGTGTGAGGTTTTAATTGCATGGATAAAGTGCATGGGCTTTCTTAGTGTCTGCTTCAGTATTAGTATTACTGCTTTATTTTAAAAACGAATTGTGAGTGGTATTCTACACTGATCAGCCATAACATTAAAACTTCCTGCTTAATATTGTGTAGGTCCACTTTGTATCACTGAAACAGCTCTGATCTGTCAAGGCATGAACTCTATAAGACCTCTAAAAGTGTGCTTCAAGCTACAAGGTGGGGCCTCGATTTAATGGAGATCTGGGGAGTCTGGAGGTCAAGACAACATCTTGTTGTTCTCTGTCATGTTCCTCAAACTATTCCTGAGCTATTTTTGTGTGCCATTGTGCATTATCCTGCTGTGGCATGGTGCATTATCCTGCTGAGAGAGGCCACTACCATTAGGGAATACTGTTGCTATGAAGAGATGTTCTGGGTTTGCAATAATGTTTAATGCCATCACCTGAGGTTCCCTAGCAGAACATAGCCCAGAGCAATGTTGCATCCTGATGCAATCATTTCCCCAAGAAAATGACACCCGGCCACCCATATGATAAAAAATGATTCATCAGACCAGGACACCTTCTTCATTCTTCAGTGGTCCAGGTCTGATGTTTATGTGCCCATTGTAGGTGCTTTTGGTGGTGAACAGGAGTCAGCATGTTTGACCTGTAGCAAGCTGAGATGCATTATGTGTTCTGAAACACTTCTATTAGTCAGCATTAATTGTTTCAGCAATTTATGCTACAGTAGCTCTTCTGTGGGATTGGACCAGATGGACTAGCCTTCACATCCCATGTGTATCAGTGTGCCTTGGGTTCACCAGTCCTTCCTTGGTTGCTGGTTCACTAGTCCTTAATTGGAGCACTAACCATTATATAACAGGAACGCCCCACAACACCTGCTGTTTTGAAGACTTTTTGACCCAGTCATCCAGCCATCACTATTTGGTTCTTGTCAAATCAATCAGATCCTTACACTTGTCCATTTTTCCTGCATTCAACACATCAACTTTAAGAGCTCGCTGTTCACTTGCCTAATATTTCCCACCTCTTGACAGGTGCCAATATTATTCACTTATTATTCATAGGTTTTCTTGTTATTGCTGTTCAGTGTATGCTTTGATATATTATTTTTGTCTTTTTAATTTGGACATACCTAGTTTAGAAAGAATTAAGGTATCTTGGTGTTTTTATGCATGCATGTGTACTGATATGAACTAATTTCGAATGCATGCATTTAAGTCAGTGTGTGTTCAGGTAAAAAAAAAACTTCCTCCTACATCTTAAATCCATGAGAACACTTAATTCTGTATAAAGCTAAATTCTGTATAAATACTAACGTAACACTACTGTATTTCTGTGCATATCTCCTAAAACCTCAGTATAATTTAATATCAGTATTAATCATAGCGTAGTAAAGAGTAGATTTAATTGTATTTCATTAGATGAGATTATTATTTTGTCTCCACACATTCTAGCTGTACGCAGCCTGTCCTTTGCTGGTTCTGCTGTAAAAGCAGGGACCTGGATGGGTGACAGTGAGAAGCCCCCACTAATAGGTGGTGGACTGTCCCCTCTTTGTCTGCAGGAAAAACGAGGTATGTAGAACAAACCTGTATTCAGAAACAAACATTCATATACAAATTACTTTGTAATTAATTACGAAGATTTATTGGGTAAAACCAAGAATATTGGGTGTTTTTTTTACTCAGCTCTCATCAGTGCAGTCAGTGTGGCAGTGGAGGCCATTTTGGCTCAGTTCAGCTCCTCTAGGACTCTTGTGCAGAAGGTTGGTTGCACCCTTTTACTGTAACACATATACTATGTGTAAAATTAGAGAATACATTCTTCTACATTTAATTATGTTTTTGATAATGTTTTCGATGCTTTCTCTCCATATGCTTGCACACGCTCAATATCAATTCTTTTTCTTTGTCCAGATTTACTCAGTAGATAAGGTTATTTAAATGTTCATCTTAGCTTATGGGCAACTTCACTAACTCCATGCACCGTGCCTTTGTTTCTCATACCTGCTTCTTTTTCATTTTACCTCCAAACTGCCTCCTTCCCTATGTTTTGTTCTTTGATCATCCACTACTGCATCGCCTGCTTTTGTTTCCTTCTACTCTCTTTAACCAGGCTCTCTCTGGAGACAGCAGCGTGAACCCCGCTCTGGGTCGGCTGGTGTTGCAATGTCTTTGCCCAGCCCTGCACAGTCTTCTCTGTGACGGACTGAAACCCCATCAAAGTGATCTCATCACAGGCAGGAGGCCAAATTCACCCTGGGGATTGGTTCAGGCCTCCACCAAACCAGGTATGAATTAGATTTTATCTCACTTCTGCTCCATTTCTCAGTTTCTCTGTGCACACATCTCTGTTTTCCTGGCATTCAGAATCCCTGCAGTGTTGACTCACCCATCTGTCACCCCCCTTATATTTCGTCCTGCATCATCCAATACCCCCCCCCTCCTTGCATCATCAATCTTCTCCTTCATCATATCTTGTGTTATTCTACACTTAGGCAGTGTTATGCAGGACTAATGAAGTAAACCGAGATCATTTGTGAGGCAGCTGTTCAAAGGTTTAACAACTTCTAGATTGAAATGTCTTGTTTTCCCTGGTGGTCCTCCAGGCCCAAACACCCAGGCTTTGTACAGCTTACAGGCTAAAGTAGCTGCACTTCCACAGCTCAAGCAAAGCCGGCACAGGTTTAATGCCTTCCTGCTTGGCCTTCTCAAGTAAGCACCAGACTGCTTGCAGATATTTTTAGCTATATTCTCTACTTTGCTATTTTTGTTTTCATGCATACAGGCAATATGTATCTTCTTTCATCATCTCTATTCTTGGCTCCCTCTTGCAGTATCAAGCGCCTTGATTACTGGCTTTCCCACTTGCAGACCTGCCATGGTGAGTGGGATTGACTCAACTCTGATTTCAACTCTGTATTGTCTTGCCCATTTTATGACAGTTTTCCCAAAGCATCACATCTTTCTCATGGACTTTCAGATGTACTGGAAACATATTACTGGCCAACATCCTTCATGCGCCTTTCGGGCACTTTTTGCCAGCCTCTGTTTGAAGAGCTTCTTCTCATGCTGCAGCCTCTTTCCCTCCTGACCTTCAACCTTGACCTACTATTCCAGCATCACCACTTCGACCCATTGTCCCCTGCACTCAGCCCTCCCAGCTGTAGCCCACACTCATCCAGTCCAGACCAGCCTCAGAGCAACGGTCAACATCTAAAGAATGTTTCCAAGCAAGGCTTCTCAGATGCCAAAGCAGCCAGCCAAAATTCAAGTCATACAAGCATGTTCAACCCAGGCCCAACCTACTGCAGACCAATATCAGGGATCGGCAAAGGAGAGACAAGTCCACAGCTGCAGTGGCTGAAGGAGAAAGAGATAATAGCACCTCCTAATATCTGGAGTGGGAATACCTTCAGCCATCAAGCAGGTCAGGCTCTTCAGCAAGGCTGGGGGGCGGTGGTACGTTGGGGTGAGCGTTTAGGGCAGAACTGGAGTGGTTGGACCTCCACTAGTGTGTCAGAGGAGGCTAAATCTCACACCATACCGGATCTGAACACACACTTCAATTCTAATTGTCCAAAAAACCCAGGTCAGGAGCTTCTCACTCCTGAGGAAGGAACAGGATCTTGGGGTTTAAGCAGACTGTTTGGAGCATCCAAAAGCCCCAACAACCCACCAACAAATCGGTGAGCTACAGCTGTGTTTTTTTTTTAAATACCAAAATAGTATGTCGTTGTTTTCAGCAAACATTGTAATAATAATGTTCACTGATTCACTGGTTCACTGTAGTACATAAGGTTAATGTTTCTTTTTGTTTAATTTTTTTGTTTATTCTTGTAGCTTTCATAGTTTGTATATATTTATACTCCCTCTCTTTATATTACTATGCACAGTACACAAAGGCAAATTTCCTTTTACACAGTACCAGTTAATGTAGATGATTCTGATTCTGATAATCTAGATGAACTGGAAAAAACAAACAAAAAAAAAAAACATGGTATCACAAATCAATGTGTGAAGTTATTTATCTAATAAATGATGAAATGATCTAACCTAGTATAAATTAAGTTCTTTCTTTACTTATTTATAGTTATATTTATTGTTGTGGAATATATGTGAAACAAGCTCCTCATTGTTAATATAGGTGTTTTAACGCAAGTGATAACGGGAGCTAACATGTTTAGCAGATGATCCACTACATTATAAATGGATATTTTTCTGTTATAAATTTAATGATACAAATCCTGCAGCTTGATGGCTGAGGAAAAAACAGCTTCATCTTTAGCTATTACAAAGTGCTGCCACTGGAGACTCCTTACTTAAATGTTAAGTAAATATCTTACAGAAAATGTCGGACATTTTAGTAGGACATTTGCCTTATGTACAGTATGCACATAAGAACCTGTCCAAAGATTCCAGCAGGGTGGTGGGAAAAAAATAAAGTGTTTTTTAATTCTGTTTCAATTTAACAATGGACATTGTCTCAAAGAAGCTTGAACATAATACAAAGGGTTTAATATTATAGAAGGAAATATCAAAAATGACAAAAATTCAAGATTAATAGACATATATTTATACATCTTATTTTTATACATTATTTAATAGAATTTTTAGTAGTAATTCGTAGTTTGTGGGAGTTTCTGAAAATATTCTTTGTAGAAATAAAGCCTGTCCTTGTATAGCAGGCTGCACTTTATATAAACTATATATAAATAAATATCTTTTTTTTTTTTCCCCCCATATCCACCTTTGTACCTCTACCTTTCAGACGTCCTTCTCACTGGCTGAATCCTGGTATAACAGTTCTGTCCCGTGTATCAAGCACAAGCCAAGCCTTTCTGCCAGAGAAGATTGAGCCTGGAAGAAAAGGAGAGAGGGAAAGCAGTAAAAATGATGAGAGTAAAGAAGCTGCTGACCAGCCAAAACCTCTGAGGTAAAGTGTAAAGATGATGTTTTATCATTTCTAATAAGGTTCACACGTTGTGTTGCTTTAAGTGTGTTAGTGTCACAATTTTAAAGACATTTCCACTGATCCAAGTGGAATTTTAAGTCTAGTGTCTGCTTTGTGGTACATCGGCTCAGAATTGTACTGAACTAATGGTGTGCATCAGATAAAGGCAAACCAGGCAAATCATTGTGTCATTTCTACCGTCAGTCTTTAGTTACATGTTACTGAGACACATAATTTCACATTTGCCTTGAAAACTAAGGAATCTTGTCCATAATGCCTGAACCCTTTTTTTTTAATAATTCCAGGAGAATTGTTCCTGATAGTGCCAATATTCAAGGGATTTAAATATGTTTGCATTCAGACTTGACTTCTTTCCCGATTAGTTTCTTTTAAAAGCCCACATCTGTAAAGAGGTTCAAGATTCAAGATAACACAACTTCAGTCACGTGTACTTGCTACGTCTTTGAAAATTCAAAATGGCTTGAATATGTACAATACTTTGATGTTCGAGCAGGTTTTTCATGCAAATTCTAAAATTTATATTGCTTCTGATGGGCACCTTATGACTGTGTCTGCAGGGTGGTCAGAACGCTGTGCGATCACTTGGGTACAGGAGCAGAGCTGAGCTTCAGAAAAGGAGAGGAGCTCTTACTTCTTGGAGGCGTAAACCAAGACTGGATTCGCTGTCGCCAAGGTGACAAGGATGGTCTTGTTCCGATTGGTTACGCATCACTCATCATGTGACTCCTACTTGGAGGATCACGTGAGGTGAAGTGAAGTGAATATATCATGGATAATAATGTTAAAAAAAAAAAAAAATATATATATATATATATATATATACATTGATATTTAGTTCATAACCTAAACTCTTAAATATTTATTAAGGGCTGTGCAGAAAATGCTCAGTTCTGTTGCCTGGTGCGTAATGTTTCGTGTTATTCTCTAGCATTCATCTAAGCATATATGATATTGTATAAATGATACATTTGCATAAATATATACATATAGAAATATAGAAAATCAGATTAATCCAATTCTAATCATAACTTTGATCATGATAGATAGGCAGATAGACATGAAACATGGAGAAAAAAAAAGCATAGTCACCGTGTAGTCCATGTCCATGATGAATAAAATTATCATCTTGAGTTAAGAATTATCCCATCCATAATATACAGCTTATTCCAAATATCATGCTTGCTAATGGATTGTAAAAGAAAGCATATATTTGTGTCTTCACCCTAAATTTCAGCTGCTTTTGACTTTGAGGTGTATATCAGAGAAGGCGCTACTTGCACGCTAGCTTTAGCATTGCTATTCATCACGTAGATTACCGAATCATTCCAGCAATTCATTATGGACTCTATGACCAGGAAATAGTGGTTACTGTATGGATTTTCAGACACAGGTTAAGTCTAGCAAAAGATAGATTTCTAGTCAGTAATCCCAGTAATTTATCTTTAGGTTTAGGTTTGAATCTGTGCCTGGAAACCAGATGTATTTAATCCCGATTTTTTTTTTTTAAATGCTGTGCTATTACTCGGTCACTATTTAAAATCCTGAGAATGTAAAACTACTACGATCGATGTTGTTACTGTCACTAGTGGCAGAGTAGAGTACTTTAGTGTGGTAGTGCACTGATCGTTTTTTTATTTGGTATTTATTTCCTACAGTGTGCTGACTAGTGTGTTTAGAAGATTTTATCACTGACTATGCATTTACTGTACTGTATTATTTAAAAGATTCATCACTGGAATAACCATTATATGATTGATGACATTACTCCTTTTTTTTTAATTGGTAACCCATGAGTGAATGCCTTGAATGGAGTTGCATGAACAAGTATCGAAGTAAATAACGTATTTATCAGTCTCCGAAGCAAAATGGCTTGACGGTGTGTTGACATCAGTACATTTTATTCTCCAAAACCAGTCATATTTTCTCATTCATATTCTCTTATGTACTAAAGATTGCTGCATTTGGATTTAAACTGCTTACCTGTAAGATACAGGATATAAAGGAGGAAGGCGAGCATTTCAGATGAACTGAGCACAGCAAGCATGTTGGGGAGGGGAGCGGAGGGAAACCAGTGAAAAACGCTTGCTTCCACACTAACTGAGGCATCGAGCGCTGCTGATTGATGGTGTTCACTCGCCATCTGTGCCTGCACTGACATGCCAGTTTGCATGGATGGCAGCTTCATCTCTTTAACCCACACCAACAAATGCTCACGATCACTGTGCCAGTTTACAGCAGCAAAGCCGTGAGCTACTGTGTACACATCACTCATAGAAATACGCAGAGTATTTACAGCACCATCACACACCTGCGTGAATGTGTAACGTAAACGTGCGCCACCTTTGCCAAGCCTCCACTATTTAAGCTTTTTAACAGACCAGCTCTCGTCTATTGTTTTGTCAAGGAAAGTAAGCTTGACCTATTTTAGAAAAAGTCACTTTGCATTTCTGCACTTGGTTACGTTTAAAGACAAGGTTAAATATGTGGTATTATAGGTTACACTATACAGAATAACAGCTTAAATATGAGTATATTTGATGTTGTGTTGTTACAGATTCAAGGCTGAATTTTGTTTTTTGGGATCTATTTTTTTCTATTCTTACCTCAAAAGCATAATTTCAGTGATGTATGGAACATTTCAGAAACTGTTTTTGTTTCGTTTTGTTTTTTTTACTTTTAAATTATTATTTTTTAATAGTATTCTATTTAACATGGTGATATAAAGCCTTGGTTCTGTGTAAAAATAGATGTACTGGGTAATATTGTGGTATTGTTTTTGTTCTTGATGATTTATGCTGTATCCTCTTTTTTTTTTGTCTATCTCTCTATCTATCGGCTGTAGTGTGTAAGTGCGTTTGTATGCGTGTGTGTGCGCATTAGTGTGGCAGTGGGTTGCGTAGCTGTGTGTGATTATAGCCCGCCGCTGGTAGCACACTTCAAATACATAGTAGCCTAAATACCTTGTTCGATTAACGTCATTCAGTAGTCAACCAAATGCTTGCATGTGGGTGTTTGTAAATATACCCAAATAAACTATTAAAATCAATAAATATGCCTCAAGTTGTGATTTGTTTTGAAGGGAGTTTTTTCAAGTGTTGTTGTATGGGTGCAGGTATTGACCATAACCGTAAAATGACCGCGGTGGAAAATAAGCCGTTAATCAAGCTATTTATAAATGTGAATGAAAAGAAAAAAAAACTTGAAGGTAAACCAGGTGCTACTGTATTCAGAGAGAAAATATAAAGAAACAACCCACCTCAGATAAGCAGAAGGGCAAAACCTAAATCCCAAAATGGATTAATGATCAAGAAAGAGTACTGACATTTTTAGCAACTGGAAATACATTTATTTGAACATAATGACGCTTATCCAATATTTAGATAGACCACACATTATTATGATTTCTCTACTTTATTTCTATAATACACTTTCAAAGCTACAAAGCTAGTAAAATATCTAGTTTAATCATTTAGATGTAATACAATAAAATAATATACTTTTTATAATTTCTTATTTGGTATGCAATTTCTATAACAGGAAATGCTAGACCATTTTGACTATAGTCAAGATTTTTTCTCAGACATTTTTGCTATATGAGATTATTGTTTTCTAACGTAGATATAAATGACTATACTCTCTATATGTCAATCTCTGAACAGAATTGTATTCACCGCTAAGTCAACCCAAGGTTTGTGAGTTAAATTTAGCTCATTTTTGCCTGGAATTTTTCCTTTCTGCTCTTTTCAGTTCTAACCATGAGAGGGCAGTGTGTATCCAGATCTTTTCAGTCTGGCATTCTTCGTTACTGGAGTTCGTGCTGTGTATTGTGAGTTAAGGTCACTTTAAAGCGCCACATGTTCTTGGCTTTTTTCCCACCTCTGAAAGCTTTTAGTCAGGAGTGCCTGTTGCTTATGCAGTGGAAATACGCAATTGATGACTCACGACCTTAAAAAAATGTGGCACTAAAATTGGTACACTATGTAATTCTTGTCAGTATTGTATGTAATTCTATATTGAATATGTATTTTTTTTTTACATTTTTACAAGTGAATCTAATATGTATCAATTTAATAACACTGTTGGTAAAACGTCAAGAGTTATGCATGATAGGGAGACAAAGAAGGAAATGAAAAGCCTTCATGCTAATGTCTAAAATATTCAGGATCCCCTTTGTTGCTCACTAATGCTTCTCTCTCTCTCTCTCTCTCTCTCTCTCTCTCTCTCTCTCTCTCTCTCTCTCCCTCTCCCAGCTTGGGATTCTAGATTCAAGAAATCATAAACACTATATGCCTGCTGCAGGTGTCTTGGAAGCTCATACAGAGCAAAAGTATATGAGCTGTCTATAGATCACAATAGGCAGGAACCAGACCAGAATATGCTGAAAGAGAATGAAACAGAGACTTCACTCACACCTGGGAGCAATTTAGAGAAGTCAACCTATGAACATGTTTTAGAGAGCTGGAAGGAAACTTGAGACCCTGAAGGAAACCCTTGCAGACCAAGCGAGAACATGCAATACTGTACACAGGCAGTAACCTGAGCTAAGGTCTGAACTCTGCACCATGGAGTTCAGTGACATGGCAAAGTTATCAGCTGTGTCACCAAGATGCCTCAGATTTACTCCAGAACTCTACAAATGAACCAGAATTTAGGAAATACACAATACACATGATGCACATTTATTATTTTTTAATCATTTCAACTGAGGACAAAGAATAGAAAGTATTAAAAAATTATAATTGTATTCTATGATTTTATAACATATCATGCTTAGAAGACTGAGGTTTGTCAAACACAAAATGTACACTAATCTCAGCCAGTCATTTTTATTTCCCACCTAAAAATGCTACACTTTACTGACATCTAGGAATCTTTGAGCTTTGGATGGCTTCATGATGGCTATCTGGGATACTGAAATGTAATGGTGGAAATCAGAACATCATACTGGAAAAAAGTTCATTTTGCTCACCATTATAGACATTTATGCCATATATTTTGTACTGAATATTTTTTATTGTTTGTTTGTTTCTTAGTTTGCATTTTTTTTTTAACTGAGGTAGATCAGTTCCAGCACACTGTCAATGGGTCAGCGTTCCTGCCTTGTAGGTAAGCTCCTGGTGACAGACTCAGGAAATAAGGATTGAAAGACAAATTAGTAGATGTATGGAGGAGAGTCATATCATCAGCATTATAGAAGCAAACCTGATGCCTGTCACAGTCCAAGTATAGCCCTATTCTCCGTGGCTTCACAGCCAGCTCCTTATCAGTCTCTGTGCTATTCTCCTTCACAGAGTAGCCTTGGTTATGTTTCAGCTGAAGCCTGATGTTCTTATTTAGGTTGCTTATATATCCACCATCAACACCCACACTCCAGTCAATCTTTTCTCCCACATCCACCTCCCAGTAATGCTGTCCAGACTGAAAGGACTTGTGGGTTCTGGCCAGTGGTTTGTAGTCTTTCTGGCGATAGAAAATTCCCTTCTTGTCTGTCCGAGTCACACTGCGGCCGTCAGAGGAAACCCTCAAATATGGGTCATGGCAGTTAGATATAACATTACGATCAGGAACTGTGGAAAGAAATTATAGCTTTAAGTTGTGTGCAAAAATTTAACATGCTAGATACTGTTAAACCGCAGTAAATCAGCCATGTCTGCTTATTCACTACATGGTCAAAAGTATGTGGACACCTGATCATCACACCTATATGTGGTTCTTCACCAAACTGTTGCCATAAAGTTAGAAGCACACAATTGTGTAGCAAGTCCTACCTGGGATCAAACATTTTCTAAAATGACAATGCTCTTGTGCACATAGCAAGTACTATGAACCACTAAATGAGTGGTTTGCCAGGGTTTTAGTACAAGACTTATATTGACCTGCACAGATACCTGACATCAGTCCCACTGAAGACGTTGAGAATCCTCACCTGACATCAGATAATGACCTCACTAATGCCATTTAGCCATGAGCACAAATCCCCACAACCACACTCCAAAATCTAATGAAAGGCCTTCCCATGAGATTATGGGTGTGATTGGCATGTGTCTGTATACTTTAGACCATATTTACATTAACAAAAATGTTTCTATATAATAGAAGATTGTTATTATTGTTACCTGGTTTAATGGAGCCAAACATCATCTTCCACACAAAGAACTTCAGATGAGTTTCATAGGGGCCAAGGAATAGGGATTCAGATGTCACACTGAGGCCCTTCACCCTTGACTTATACCTTGAGTGAATACTGTGATCAGAATTTCTGTCCAAAACATTTTAAGATATAAAATGTTTATGAATACTCACTCTAGTGACTGAGAAGCATTTTCATTCCTTTTAGACCATTTGTCATCAACGTGCCTCATCCCTTCAACAAAACCCAGGCCATGTTCGGTCCACCACTGCACGAGAAACAGAGGGAGGCTGTATGTGACGTGAACTGTGCTAAGAGCAACAGGTGTGAAAAAAAACTCATTTCAAATATTCTTTTTAAGAAACATAATGGGATCAAACCTGCAGAAATCCGTCAGGCTGATCAGTTTCAATGACTGACTTTAGCATGTCTTCATGCTCTTTCCCAGCAATTAGTTTCTCCTCTATGTCATTTTTGTTCTTCTGCATCTTCTCCACCACAACCCTCTCTTCTTTCTCAAGCATTGCTTTCACCTCCTGCTCCTTCTCTTTAAGGAACTGGTGCATCTCTTGGAACTGAGATGAGATTTGGGCTGAAAGCTGCTTGGACCGCTCCTATAGAGATTTGCATTGTGATGATGTCACTATTTCATGATGCACTATTTCTATTTCTACAAAATTACATGAGCAATTAATGACAGTCATCAGCAGCATTAATGTTAATTAATTAATATCAGATTCTGGTCAGATGGAGAATGTCAGCCAGACAATCCAAGCGGTGGCTACGTCTCACCTCAGTTTTTGTGATTTCATTGGTCTGCCTCTTAATCAGCTCTTCCAGCTCTTTGTTATCTTTTGATATGAAACCTAAAGGTTCTTTGAGCATCTCCTAAAGTACAGAACATTTAGATTTAAACTCTAGAAACTGAAGCTTTATATAAGCTATAATGCAGAACTGCAGACTCGCAAATGTTTTCCACTGACCTTTTTGGGTTCTGCTGCTTCATCTACTGGTTTAAACTTGTGCCCTTGGTGTTTATCGCCATCTCTACAAATTAGACACACCAATTTTTGATCCGTCTCACAGAACAGCTTCAGCCTCTCATCATGGTCAGGGCACACTAGCTTCTCTGGTTCCACGAACAATCCTGCTTTCGGCCCGGTGGCTCCAGCAACGGCCACGTCCCTGTCCATCATGGCTTGTTGTTCTGTGAGGTGCTCCCTCACAGCATCCACCATGTTCCTGAGGACCCGGTTGGATCGCAGGTCCCACATGGTATACGGTCGACGGCATTCGGGACACAGCCGTAAGCGGCCGCTGGTCTGCGAGTGGTTACTAATACACTGCCTGCAGAACGTGTGGTCACACAGCAGACTCACCGGGTCCGTAAATTCCCCCAAACACACAGAACACTGAATCTGCTTGAAGAGTCGAGAATCCATAGCAGCTTCTGTAAATGGTTTGTTTATTTGTGTTGTCTAAAAGCTATACCGTACGCTGCTTTCGAACAGATTCTGATGGTCCTAATAACAGCTGCTGACTATCAGATATCTGACAGCACACTGGACTTCAGCAGAGACTGGAGGGTTTTTCTGGGCATGTGTTCGTCACCCCTCCACCCTGTTTTCCTCAGGATTCTATATTTGGGTGTAAGCACATGTTTCAGACACTGACCTGCATTCTCCCACTTATAAACTCTGGCCAAGTTACTGTACAGTTGACTTGTACAAAGCAGGAGAGCTTCTTTCGCCATTAAAATAGCAGAAAAACAATCAGCACCCAAATTAGTATTCCTACTAATTAGGCACTCGTATCCAATAGAATAGATTGGCAACTCTCATGTGGTTTTATTCACCTAGAAAACTAAGCAGTTTTAAGTTAAAATTTCTAAAAAATTAAGCAGGGTACCAAAATCGACTTTGAATTTTGTCTGTGGTGAAGAAATCCAACAGGTGACTGGATTGTCACATGACATAAAATGAGACCACTAATGAGACACACTTCTGTCTAAAGCTCCTTTGTCCTCTCGTTCTATAATTAGCAAGCATATCCATTACTTTCAACTCTATCTGCTTTGAAAAGAAATCCCGAAATGTTTGTTTTATTCACTTGAGGGACAATATTTTATACAACGAAAATTACATTTTGCAAAAAAATGTACATAATATATTTTAAAGACTACAGGAAAAAATACAATTGTACAGGAGCAATCAATAAACATTTTACATTAAGAATCGCACATATGTAATAAATAAAAAAAATTATGTTAACCATGACTGTTAAGGTTTAATAAAAAAAAAATTAAATAATGCCATGTCTTACCTTTTACCCATTTATACTTACAATAAATGTTGTGGAGCGTTCATTAAACTATGTACAATAGTTTTAAGAATTCATTTCCATAAAGAAGAGAAGAATAAAGCTGCATAATCTTGTTTGATTTATATTAATCTCATGAAAGGAAATCTTAAAGGAAATTAAAAGGAAAATAAAAGGAAATAATTTGGTGGTGGACTCATCCATATCATTAATTTTATTCAGAATGTCCTTGTGAACAAGATTTTAGTCTCGAAACGTCCTGTATTAGAATGCATTAGAGCATATAATATTTTCTTTGGAAAGAACTACTGTCAGAAAATGAACTGTGCCCATTAACCACAGAACCCGCAGATTTGAACCATACCTTTATAGGTTAACATTGAATTTAACTTGGATAGTGAGGTATAATCTTGGTTTTAATACCAACATATAGTGAGTGGATCTGTGTTTTTTCCATCTAAGTAAAGCCCAGGGGAGAGACAAAGAGTATGGGGTGGTGGTTTTGACAAGACTCTAATATCAATGACAATCATATTGTCAGCATTATAGAATGAGATCAGATTTCTCTCACAGTCCAGGTACACACCTATCTTCCTTGGCTGTGATGTAAGATTTACTGTGCTTTTGTCTGTATCATGGGCCTGTTGGATGTCGTAGCCGGAATCTGAGCTGAAGCAAAGCACTGTGTCATTCACAATTTTACCTGATTCACAGCTACAAACTCCAACACCCCAGTCCACTTTCTTCCCCACATCCAACTCCCAGTAGTGTTGCCCTGTGTTAAATGATGGTGATGTATTTAGCCAAAGTGAGTTGGGTTTGTTTTTCTGGATCTTTAAAACCTTCTTTGGCTGCATACAGAGTCCACTGGGAGAAATGCTGATGCTTTGATCGCCTCTGTCCTCCACGGTGGGGTGATGAGGCACTTGATGGGGAAAAAAAATAGAAGTGGTTATGATAACTAACTTGTAAGTGCAGATATTTTGCATTTCAAAAGGTATGCCAGTCAGCTAGGGCAGTTAGCTAGACTGTCTTCTCACCTAGCTGGATGAATCTCAACATCTCTTTCCATGCAAAGAACTGCAGGTAAATCTCATAGGGTCCAAGAGACAGGGTGTCAGGTACAACCCTGAGATCCTCTAGGGTCAGGTGCCTAAAAATCATTTCATTCCTAAATTCCTAAATTCCTAAAACATAATTCATGTAATACGCTATTGTCTATCTAATGTTTCTTTCAGGTACTCACGTTGAATTTCCTGTGATTGTTTCCCGAACTGCAAAGCGTCCGGTCTCATTCCACCACTGTAGGAGCGCGAGATTTATTCCCTTTAACTCATGGCTTCTCTCTAAATGTTATATTAAGTAGAAGAATTCATTACTAACCTGTAGGAACTGGCATGGTTGATTTATCTCTAAAGCTGACTTCATCATTCCTTGTTTTTCTTCCCTATCTGACAACATTTCTTCCATCGTAAACATGTTTATTCCCATTATGTTCAAGATTTGATTTTCCTCCTCCTCTAGCTTTTTCTTCACCTCCTTCTCTTTGTCATCCAGGAACTGGTGCAGCTTCATAAACTGGTTAGAGATCTGGTCTGACAGTGATTTGGATTTCCCCTAGTCGAAAGAAAAGGCCTTTTAGACTTTTAGTAAAGCACAACATCTCACTATGAAGTGTGTGATGTAACCTACCATTGTTTTCAGAATCTCTTCAGCCTGCTCATTAATCAAATCGACCAGGACTTTTTCTTCGCCAAACAAAGTTTCCAGAGACTCGGTTGTCTTTTTCTAAAGGAATTTATCAGACTTTATCTCTTAAATAGACAACACCATTTAATCACTTTATAAAAAAGTATTAATGTGTAAAAAACTATTAATGTTAAAGAATTTACCTTCTTGTCATAGAATGCAGCATCCAAAGTTTTGCAGTTGTGTCCCCTGTGCGTCTTTTCCTCTTTGCAGATAACGCAGATTAGTTTTTGATCCGTCACACAGAAAAGCTTGAGCTGTTCATTGTGCTGTATACAACGTTCTGTGAAGCCTCGGTCTAGGATCAAGGACCGTCTGGAACCAGACGTCACTCTGTCTATCAAGGCTTGATGCTCCCTCAGATGGTCTTTGGCTGCATCCACTAAGTTTCTTAAAACTCGATTTACTCTGATATCTTTCTGAGTAAAACGTTTACGGCATTCTGGACATCTACTGTCAGCAGCATTTCTGGTCATGTGCTCAGTAATACATCCTCTACAGTAGAAGTGCTCGCATGGAAGACACACCGGTTCTCTTAATTCACTCAAGCACACGGGACAGCGGATGTGTTGAGACAAAGCCGAAGCCATTGCTGAGCTGGTACTTTGATTCCTCAACCTGAATCACTTTTCAGTCCGGAGCTGTAAATGAAGTCTCGACACAGTTTTCCCTCTCAGCTGCTGAAAGAATTAAAAGTGAAAGCGGTTGAACCTTTCATAAACAACTCTCTGTTGAGTTACTGGAAATACTGACAAGGAACTTCCTTCATTCCTTTGATTTTCCAATAATTCCAGACACTTCGGAAAACGTGTGCTATGTGAGAAATGTTTTTTTATTGCTATGGAAATTACAGACATAATACAGACATGCACAAACATATAGCTGGGCCATCCTAACCCTTTAATCATAAAAATGATCATTAACATAAATTGATATTCCTGTCTCGGCATTCCTCCATAATATAATGTTCAAATGTTTTGCTTGTTACAGTTTATTAATAGGCTTTTGGTTCTTGTGTTAAGCTTTCTCTTTATTTGCTATATTATTTCTGGTTTTATATACCAGTTAAATCTATGGAGATAAAAGAGTAATGAATTGAATTTCACTCTATCCTCTGTTAAGTGTGGTATGTAAATGAATGAGGGATTAGTCTCAGTATCAAAAAAGAGACAAAACACTTTCACACTAATGTGGGCATGTGGTGTGATACAGAACAATGTGGAGCATGAGCTGCTGGTTGACTCATTTTAACAGTGTTTGCGTTATGTTGAATTATCTTCACCACACAGTACATTAAAGTAAATATTCAGAGTATTATTGTTATTATATTGGAGTCCTTTTGTAGTGACTCATAACACAGCAAAAAAAAAAAAAGAATACTTGGATTTTGTAAAAATTTCCTAGTGTATTATGTTCATGTTCTGTAAAGCTGCTTTGAGACAATGTCTATTGTTAAAAGTGCTATACAAATAAAATTGAATTGAACTGAATGGATCTACTAATAACAGAACAGGGTTTGGGCTTCCCAGGTTTCCGAGAGTAAAGCACCAACCTGGCTATTTGCCATTTAAAAATGTAATATAACACTGCGGCGGCTTCTAGCAGGACAGTGAGGTGTGAAGGTCACAGATCTCACCTTCTGTAGTTGGGCATTTCACTGCAGTCATGCACACATATTAGGCTTTATACATTTCCTCTTGTAGTAACTGTTGCAGAAGTTGACAGCTGGGTAAACCTGTGCTGTGCGTAAGCTGGCATAACAGCATAACAGGAACTTTGATGGAATGAGAAAGCAGTGCATAAGGGATAAAAGTTGTGTTACCTTAAACTCATGAGCTAGGATTTGCTAGTTGATGGTTTTGACCACTTGGTGCTTAAACACCCCCCCCCCCCCCCCTTTAAAAAAAAACAAAAACAAAACTATTTAAAACTAAAACAAATTACGTTCCCTAATATTTACTTTTAAATTCTGTAGAGTTTACAATAATTATGGCACCTAATTGACATTCCCAGAACAGATAAGGCGCATTCTCTGAGCAGTAATGAGTCATATTTTCTTTGTCAAACTGGAGCAACAGCTGTCCATACCCATGCTTACACATCAGAGCTTCTATTATTCAAACTCCTGAAATGAACAATGACGTAACAGTTTCCTCCTCTGGGCCAGTAGTAAAAAACCCTGCCTTTTCCAGGCTTTCTTTGTTTGCTGCACTGTTACCATGTCCAGAGTTCCAAGAGGTCTGACGATACCTTGATTTTCTGGTAGCCTGCAAGTACTTCAACATGACAGAAAAGTTTATCAATCGCTTAGCAGTCACACTGAATTTTCCATCAGTGTGGTGAGGACCGGGTTGGAGTTTCACACTGCCCGGGGTAGTAAAGTAAGGTGATCAGTCAGTGACACACAGGACACAAGAAATAAATGAGGCATTTATTAAGACCAAACACAAGCCTAAACAGTTAAAAAAAATCCTCCTGAGCAGCCACTACACCGTAGATCAGGGCAGGGGTAGGGAACCTAAAACTCTCGAGCCATGTATGTGTGATGGCCTGGAAAATACTTTCATTAGGTCAGTTCTGGATATTTTCTTCTCGATGACATGACAAACCACAGGAGAAAATTATATTTAAAGATGCCATTCCAGCTGTGGGTATTCTACCATCAGTAGCTGATCAACTGAAATGTTCATATTTATGTCCATTTTATGATGGCACATAGCAAACAAATAACTTCATAGCCTCCATAACATGGAATTAGCAACGTTTTAGATGTCTTTAAGAAAACTAGCTGCAGTTGTTAAACTAGCATATTTATGATACTCTACACAGATTTGAGTCGGAAGTCACAATTGGCCATTTGTACAGGAACCAAATATCATGTCATGTCTTGCCTCTTGGCTGGTTTATTAAACAGAATTGGACCCTAATAGTAAATGTCTTTTTAAGGATAGCTTTACATCGCTGGTACACTGTAAGCCATTCTACATGACAGTGTGCAAAAAAAAAAAAAAGAAAACCTGAAAGCTCTCAAAACTAAGATGCAATTTGTCCATTTGAGACAAATCTTTATTTACTTGTGGAAAAAGAAAAGCTGTGTATTATTTCTCTCTATCTCCCCTTTAAGTTCCTCTCCACGTTCATTAAAATACAACTCAAATACTATTCCATTTTCAAATATTTTATGGGTTTCATATGGGAGTTGCCTACATTTTTGTTTTAAAGCTTTACTTTAACGGGAGAGGTTTGACTTATTTTCCTAACTAAGGAAGGCTGGAGCAAAGCAAAGTAAGTAAAAAGCTAAAATGCAAGTAAAAATACCTGAAAGAATTTGCATCTGGTGAGATCTCTGGGTCTGCAATGTGTCTCTTTTTAGTAAATGCTTCACTGCAAATATCAAATGTAAAGACACTTTTCGAGAGCAATGATTTTGACACAGCATGGAAAAAAGCTAATGCCAAGCCCTGATGGAAACTGGAAACCAGCCAGCAATAAATGCTAGCATGGATGAACAAAGCTGGGAAAAGAAATTCTTTTGCTTTGCCAGTAGTGTGGAGACTATACAAAAAAAAGGAAATGTTTTTTTGGGAATGAATTTGAAACTATATGCTTATTGTGGGACTGTATGCTTCTATGTTTGTATTTGGCTCTTAGGGTAAAAAGGGTCCTAACCCCTGCAAAAGCATACTTTATTTCAGCCTACTAAAGAACTAAACCTCATTCGAGTTGGATGTTATTAGAAAAAATGCCCAACATCACCTCTCAGGCTGGTGTTGAAAGTTAAGAGGGCAGCATAAAAGGAGTTTAAAAAAATAGTATAGTGACAACAAAACAAAAAAATAATAGCTTATTGCTTTCCAATTATTGCTTATTACTAGGCACATTTCACATTAAATTATATCACTGGTACTATGCAGTCATTGGCAAGGCAAATGAAGTATAAACAAATGTAAAGAAAAACACATTATAAATAATAAACTTACAATTATTTACAATTTTTTAAAATAGATTTAGTATGATTGTTTATGTCCTTGGCCAAAGTTGAACTAACTAGCTCAGCATTTCCCGTTCCCACAGCTTCATGCACCCCATGCTTTTTTTTTTTTTGATTTTATAGTGAAGACGTATCTGAACAAGGCAACTGACAAGATATAAAAGTGGAAGAAAAATGGAATGAAGAAGTGTCTTTTTTTTTAAGCTCAGCAGTCTTCTTCTCGTCTGTGAAATGTCCACCTTTGTGAATAAATACGGATCTCTGAGTCTTAATCTTTTTCCCAGCAAGCATCCCATCCAGCAGGGCTCTGTTCATAAAAGAGAAGAGAGAGCTACAATCACACAATGTCCCATTAAACGGTAATAAAATACTCACACACATTGCCATCACAGCGCATACTACTGAAACTGAAGAGCTCGAGTATGAAGGACTTGAAGAAAAGCTTGAGTAATGGTTCCACTGTGAGCCTCTATTATAACAGAGAGGAATAAAGGTCTCTGATCCATGAAGTGTCCTTTGTACTGTTGTATGGTTTGCACCACAGTAGATTACTTCATGCTTCGTATATCACACTAAATATCCTGCCCAAGTACAAGCAAACCTTGAGAAAAAATTCCCTTACACATGCAGCAGTCATAATTTGTACTCCTCATAAAATAAGGTGATAACTGTATTATATAATGTACATTTCTTTAAATTTGCAGCTCTTACCTGTTTAATGCTCAATGCCTGTGTAAGCGCACCACACAACAGGTCTTTGATATTGAAGGGCATCGCCTGCCTATTCTGGAAGGCCCATCATGCCTGTGTGTTACCATGGTCACAACCACAACCACAATATGCCCTGGAAGGTAGGTGTGTGGGCGTGGCTTCTTATCCCTTACAGGAAGTTGCTGATGTGGGCTGAAGCTTCCTGGTGAGCTCTGTGGTACAAGGCCCTCAGCTGACTCACATCACGCCCGACTGCAGACTCAGAGCCATAGTATTTCTGATAATACAAGATAAGATTGATCACAATCTATATTCGTGAATTCATACAAACCCCTGCTATGACAGGGAGTCTATACTTTATGCCATGATTGGTTTAAAGCAATGTATCATCTGACACCAGGAAAATGTAGAAGGAAGGCAGCATTCAGGTGCAGGGTCTCTCCTACAGGGAATATGCAGTGAGTTACATGAATCTGGTTATACCTGGGTTGATTTAAACTCCTGCAAAAGGCTGAGTTGCTTCAGGAATACTTTATTTCGCACTCATATGTGGAAATTTCTATTACTATTATTTGGCTGTAACACTTTTTTTCTTGATCAATGTTTCTCTCCATGTACAGTATGTTGTCATATTCAGTATCTTATATGAGTGTTAATTTGTAAATCAATATTAATACCGTTTAACATCTGACACAACAGACAGACATTATCCTTGACAAAAAGACTCATAAAACTTCTTCAAGGACTTCTGAAATGTGTACGCAGAGTCTATCCTGGGAACACTGCACACAGGCTTAATGGGACACCAGGACCCATCTCAAATAATACAAACTAAATACAAACTAAAGGAAATGAATGAGTATTAGAATTCCCATGGAGAGTATACCTTTATGTATCCATAGTCATTATACTCTTCTAATGTAGCACAGTGAGTTTTCTGCCCTTGAGTAAAAGTCAGCAAGAAGTCACCAACATTTTGGCTTTGCGATGTCGTTTCTGTTTGCTCCATCACACACAAAACAAATCCCAATACTGCGGCATGTGTATATATGAATGAATGTAAGGAGGCTGTTTGTTGTAAGCAGAAGACCAGTTAAGTAAGATGTTAAATAACACAAAATCCTGCAGTAGACTCACTGTTACACTTCTTGATAGAAAACATTAACTGATTAAGTAGGCTTTAATTATTATATAGGCAAGAACACTTATTAAAAAGTAAGCAAATTTAAGTATTATATATCAATGAATATATCACTACTCCTAGAATATATTTATATATGCAGCAGCTCACTGTATCCTAGGATATAATAACATATACCATACTATATATAATATACCATTATATATAACTATAAGCTGTCACAAAAGCCAGAGAGAGGGAGGAAAAGAGAGAACAAGAGAGAGAGAGAGAGAGAGAGAGAGACAGAGAAAAAGAGAGAGAGAGAGAGAGAGAGAGAGAGAGAGAGAGAGAGAGAGAGAGAGAGAGAGAGAGGGGAGAGTGCAAACATCCTGCTCAGATTCAGAGAAATTAGTCACGCCCAACTTCTCTGTAACTCAATAGCACACTGGTCTACCATTACATCTTAATGCTTGAATAACGTTAGATCAATTACCGATTCTGACTAAATAATTATGAGCTAGCAGTGTTCACAGCTTACTTGTAGAGGATTCGATTTCACTTCTGCATTTGAAATATAAGCTGCTCTTTGATGAGATAGAATAGATGAATTTGACCCAATAACACTGGCTTATACTGGTGCAACGTGAGTAACTTCCTTTGCCCCACGCATCAAACGTGAGGAGCACAATAGCTTCCTAAGTGCCTCTGGAAGTCTAAATTAATTTTTATTCTCCATGTTTGAACTTCACAGTTAAATAGCACGGACAAGAGACGTTAGGAAAATGTACATGCAATCCTCCATGCAAGCCACATAAGCATCCAATACATTTCTTTGGAAGTACAGAGTGGTGATGAATTAGATGAACCACTGACACTGTTTCATGCCACTTATTGAAGCATCACTGCAAATCATTAGAGTTTTACTATTTCATCATATTTATCTTGTGATGGAGCATTTCTATCCTAACACAAGTGGATTCTTCCAGAATGACGACGTCCGTATTATATTTACGTTAGATGTTATGGCATGACAGAAGTCACTGGATCTGAACCCAGTTGAATACCTGTGGAAGATTTTAGGCTGATATATTGAACCACATTTTCAATAGCCAGCAACACAACACTAACTGATGGATGAATCAGAAGGACTAATTGATCTTTTGGTAGAAGTGTATACATCACACCATCACACATACATCAGTGGTCCACATCTGACTAAGACGCTTCTTGGTTTTTCGTTTTCGTAGCCGTGGTCATGTTTGGTCAGCATTCGAGGGGTTGTTTTGCATAAATTGGCCCCTGGTGTCCAAGTTTCTTAGTTTACTTAGTAGTCCAAGTCATGAAGAAGCAAAATTGGTGTGATGGCTTTGCGAAATCGCATACAGCACTTTCCTCTGGCCATATCTTCAAAGAGTAATGACAATCTGGGCTTGAAAGCGCCGCTGGGACAGTAAAACTCTCAAGTACAAGACATTCCAGGCAGTAAAAGCTAATCAAGTGTATAAAACTGCATTCCAAGTACGACGATGCGCACGCCACCAATGAGTTCACTGAGTCAGTGTTCCCCGAAAAACTCTGGAGGTGTGGAATATTTGATACAAAATGTTATATTTGTTAAGTGAATGTTTCTTTTTGTTAAATAAACTAGATAGTTTCCCATGTCTGTGATTGATGTGAGCTGAGTTCCTCCTTAATGCCTTAACTTCCATGAAGGTACCTAATGTACACCTAGTGTGTTGTGTTATGCTCCTGAGAAAGCTGTGACATGCTTAACACTGTAAAACCTACATATTTGACTACTATGGAGGTATGAATATTAAAGAATAATCTACATGTATAGCCAAGAAAGTTTTAAATAAAAAAGAACAATGTCCGTTACCAAACAGAAATAGCAGCCTCTATGTCATGACCAAAAAAAAAAAAAAAAGTTGTACCTTTTTAATAAATGAGACAACATACATCTCTTGTGTAAAATACGTATTATGCCAAGAAGCGTTTCTCTTAATACTATATTTCATTACATTTAAATAAAACGTGTTGCTACATCTAGTGCTGCTTTACCTTCAGATTATTTTACATTTAACTCCAACATACTCCAAAATGACTCATTTTCATTCCCTGTGGTACTTTTACCATTCATAGGTTGTTTATTGCCCATTAAAATCTTCTGGTTTTTACATTTTTTTTTCTCCTCACACACGCAATCCTAATAATCTGGGCAATCCATGTATTGCTAACCCGCTAAAGTTGGAATGAAATTTGATCCATGAGCCCAAATTCTCCAATGACATTATGTGTGTGTGTGTGTGTGGGAACTTCCGTCACGTCTTTTAAGAAGAGTATGCGGGTGAAGATAAGAGCAGGGCTGAAGTGCTTTATTGCCCTTTACTGATTGAGAGAGAAGGGGAAAGGAAGAGATAAACAGGAGATAGAAAAAAGAGAAAGTAAAGGAGTGCCTGGGCAGCGGGGAGGGTGGGTGTTGCAATTTGGTTTTGTCTCTGCTTCCAATGAAATGTGGGAGTTCTTATAAAGCTCTTGACCCGTGTGTTTGTGAGTGTGAGAGAGTGAGTGAGTCAGTGAGTGAGTGTGAGAGAGAGAGAGAGAGAGAGAGAGAGAGAGAGAGAGAGAGAGAGAGAGAGAGAGAGAGAGAGA
>JAOTRN010000046.1:22618879-22634538 GCA_028566695.1 Bagroides melapterus | reverse complement strand
AACACACACACACACACACACACACACACACACACACACACACACACACACACACACACACACACACACACTTACTTGATGGTGATGCCTGTGGTAGAGTTACAGGTTTTTCAAATAGCTGAAGAGGGGGGAAAACATACACATCATGAATGCTGTAGGGTCGTTTTCCTGGAAATGTCTTTTTTTTTTTTAAACAGAAATTAAAAGCACCTTATTGCGTGCATACTGCCAGTGGATGTCATAGGGCAACTGAAAGTTGATCCGTTTCACTCTTAGGTACTTTCCTGTCACAGATACACACAGGCAAACATACAGGAGCAGAACACTAGATTAAAGCTATACACATATAATAAATGCAGCAAAAAAGGACTTCATTTTCAATTGCTTCCTTATCATTTTATTTTCACCAGAAACCCATATTCTTCCCTTAATCTTATATTATTTCTACCAAAGCAATGATTTGTGGTTCGGTATGACCCTGATACCGCAATAACTGAAAGCACAAACTGAAACTCACCCACATGCAGTGGTGCAGGAAGGAGGCCATATTCATGCTCCTCTGGATTGTACTCTAGACCGTCTACGTTTAGCTGATGCGGCTGATCAGGAATGCTGACAGAGATAAACATAAAAACTTATAAACCTCTTAAAGATAATGATCTTAACCAAGCTTCAAAATCAGATACAGTTACACAATCTAATCTAGCACATCTTCGCAATCATCCAATCACGTGGCAGCACTGCAATGCCTAAAAGCATACAGATGCAGGTCAGAAGTTCCAGTTAATGTTCAGAATCAGAATGGAGGATAATGTGATCTCTGTGATTTTGACAGTATCACGGTTGCTTTGGTGCCAGAAGGGCTGGTTTGAGTATTTCAGAAACTCCTGAGATGTTTCATGCATCAGTTCACAACGACTCCTAGAGATTACACAGAACCATGCCAACAACACCCACCTGCTGCTCAATGAATGAGCAGCATTACTTTGAGAATGCCTTATTGATGAAAGAGGTTAGAAGTATAGCTAACTCAACCACTCTATAGCTGTGGTGAGCAAAAAAGCATCACATGACAAACCTTGAGGCAGATGGGTTACAATATCAAAAGACAACATTGGTTACCAGTTGTGTCAGCCATGAATACAGTGGGCTGACTGAAACTGGACAGCTGAAGATTGTAGAAAAGTGACTTAAATCCAGCCTAATGAAGAATAATTTTCTTGACCTGTATCCACATGGTTCTATGCATTGTTTGGATGATTGCATGAATGAACAGGTATAAAAATGTTCCTAATAATGTGGCTGGTGTGTGTACATGTGATGTGTCCAAGGTATAAGAACTTACTCTTCGTTTTTATAAACATCTGAATAAAGCCCTGCCCATAAATACTTTTTGTTGGGTAGTGATGCAGTGGCCTGCTCCGGTTCACTGTCTTCAACCTGGTTGGGTGATGGATCAATGGGCTCTGAACACATATAGCAATGAGTGGAAGATTGCTCAGTCACATCTTTTTCTTCATTCTGATTCTGATCTCCATCTCCCACACTTTCAGCTGGTTTTCTTTTCTTCCCACTTCTCTGCTCTCCTTGAATGACAAGCTCAATGACTTCCAACACTGTGTCACTGTTATCTTTATCTTCTTCTCCTTCCTTTTCTATAGACAAAGAGGAGGATAGCTCAGGACAAGAAAGCAAAGATGGTGAAGATGGAGAAGAGGGTTTAGGAGTCTTCCTTGGTCGTCCCGGTCCTCTTCTCTTTACTCCATTGACATCTGCTGTCTCCAGTCCCTCGGAATTCTGAGGTTTTGGTGCCTTGAAATGTTGTAGTTTAGCACCTGAAGTTGAAGGAGTGTTTCTGGCTGCTGGATGTGACTGCTCATCCCTTAAAAGAGATGAGGTTTGTCGAGCATGGTTAGATTTATTCTTAATCAAAGGCCTCCTTTTGGTTTTAAACCCTCTTGGGTCCCTTGGAATCTTTTCTGTTTCTTTGTATGATGAAGAATCACTGCACTGTTGCTTTTTAGAGAAACCACCAGCCTGGTCGTTACCTGTAAATCAGGCAGGAAAAGAAAAGAATTGTTAAATTCAGTGAAGATCTCTAAATATAAACTATTATCTAGACATCACAATTACATAACGACAACATCCAACAACTTTCCACAAAGACTTGTTTTATATAAATCTTCACATTCCTACAACAAACCTTGCCACCTCATCCACATTTCTGTCCACCATCTACAAACTCTCACCTTCTGCCTTTTATTCATTCACTGTACTGTATATCAAGTGCACCAGGAAAACAGCTGCAAAAAAGTGACAACTCCCACACAGCATATATCATATTTCAACCTTGGGTCTCCCAATTTCCAGAACATACCCCTTTATAAAAAGTCTCTTTCCCACAGCCACTAGAAATCTCAGCTGCCCTGTTTATTCTTTCCAATTATGAGTGCAAAGTTACACCACCACATCTCTTTTAAGCTTGATGCAATAATATATAATTGTAATGGATTTAATGTCTTTAATGTTCACAATCCTTGCTGTAATTTATTTACATAAATAATAAATAATAAATTATCCTTTTTTATTTGTCATTTTTTAAAATGATGTCTGTTTTGTGCTGTAATGTTTATCAGTTAATCCTTGACTTGCACACTAAGAGCTGGACTGAAACCAAATTCCGACAACATGGTTGCCTGGCAATAAAGATTCTTGAGCTCTTGATCTAAAAACAGTTCAAACACATGATGCTATTGCGTGTGTTTTTATACTTGCATTTATAAATGCATATGTGTGAGTGTGTGTGTGTTCAATTCTTAGGCCACTGATCTCTGATTGACAAACTATACCTGTTAGAACTAGAAGCTTGTGGTTTAATATAGTGAGCTTATTCTGACATGTCTGTGATATTTGGTAGTTGTCCTGCACAAAAATGAACCATTAAAGCCAAGATACATGTTTACACAGAGAAAAGTGAAAAAAATGAACTCGGTCCTGAAAATTTCAAAACATGGAATAATTTAAAAGTAACAGCTGAAATTGAATGATGACCTGAGTTATGCTTTTAACATGCAAACTAGGATTTAATGCACTAGAGTTAGTCGTTATGCTACTGGATAGATACAACTGTAATCAATTGAACACAGCCACTTTCAAGAGCATTCCACAGCAAGCCCTGGGTCTCCAGGACAAGTATTGTGAAATCAGGATGGAGTGTGCTCTGAAACACACCATCAAATACCTCTTTTTACAGCAAAAACCATCATACATCAGGGAATATAGTGGGGAGTAACGTTATATTTCAGTTCTGTTTAAAAGCATTCCAAGAAGACAAAAGGACAAACTTCTGAAAGGAAAAAAAAAGAAAGGCAGACAGACAGATAACATATGAGACTGTGAGGGGAAAAACAACCTGGCCATGGTTCTGTAATATGACTTTTTGTACATCTCTGGATAAGCTATTCCTAGGCTGGATAAGAGCCAAACCAAGATCTCTTTAAATCTACCTCTGTCCCATCAACATGTAAGTGTAAATACATCAACAGCCAAGTTATATTTTTAGACTGAACAAACAAGTTTGCTGCAGGAGAACAAGAGATGAGGAACAAGGGACGAGATAAAGAGAAAGAGGTCTGACCAAAGATGTCAGGGTGGGGAAGTGCTCAGGAGGCACATATGAAGCTAGTTAGAAGATGTACTCTCGCCAAATATACTCTTTGGCTTTCACAAAAACAACTCTCTCTTCCTTCGCTCTTCCCTCTCAGCCATTTGTAAAAGTTCACTTGGAGATTTCCAGGCTAACCCCCACCCACATAACCACATTTCCTTACCACTGCTGAATGCCTGCACTTTTCTCTTTCTACCTTTCCAAGTCAAACAGAATAGTGTATATTGGCCACTGGCAGACAGGAGCTCTATAGCAGGAGTCTAAATGGACATTCCTTGGCAGGCAGATAACAGCATAAGCACATAATTCATAATGATGAATTGTATAGCACAGCTCCCAGTGCTTCAGAGGGACATGTTACGTCTCTGTCAGCCTAAGTATGAATGTGAGAATGGTTGTGTGCATGAATAGAGCTGACCGCAAATAACCCCAAGCTCATTCCTGTCCAATAAAATGTATTCTGTGTAGCAGATATGTAACTCAATACTTGTGTTTTAACATTTAATCAACTTATCAGTTATGCTCATTAAAAGCTCCTTCTAAATGATATGAACTCACAGTACCAACAGAGTTCAACAAGATCACGTGGCATTAACTAAAACAGTAAAATGCAGAATTAATGGAAATTTTGGGGCCATTTCCTATTTCCCTAGAGAACATACTCATGAAATCCCTTTGACCCTTCCCCGTCTAGTGCATATGCCGTCCTTGTGTGTATGCTGCTGTCCACAAGGCTGTAGAGTGTCCCAGTTCTCGTTTTGGACTTAAAAAAGTGCTCACAAGTGCCCTCTATTTGCATGTACTTTGCCCCTTGGCAAAGACCGCATCCAAGTGTACTCTGCCACACACTCTTACCCCAAACTCTCTGCAGTCACTGCAGGACCAATCACAGACAGTGAGTTTGTTAAGACAGAGAACAGCATAGTAGATACAGCCAATCAAAGCTAGTGACATTCAAAGACAGTATCTTTCATCAAAACTCATTAAGCAGCATTAATGTAATAGACTTTTGTGGAAGAAATCCTATAAAAATAGTAAAGCAAGCATGAGTTTTTACCAAAAGTACACATTTCTGGCACATTTTCTGGAGCTACTGCATGCAAATTTATACTCTTATGCAATCATTCAATTGAGCTATAAATATATTAAATCTGGGTCATATATTTCTGAAACAACTGTAAACTTCTCATGATATATGAGCAGGACACATGAGCATTCCTTTCTACCACTGCTAGAAGGTTGTCTTTTCCATAGATGAATCTTTCAACAAAATTCAATAAAGTAATTGTTGTAGAAACATTTAACAAATCAATCCTTTGCGCAAATCTACAGTAAGTATATAAAGGAGAAAATGTTCTACATAGTAAATCTATCTATAAATGTTCAAGCTTTTAGGACAGTAGTGGCAGGGTCTAAGCTGCATTATTCTCTACAGGGAAGGCTTCATCAAATATTAATTCAGAAAGCAGTGTTTTGAGAATAAAAAAACACTACATACATTTTTTAAGGGGAAATGTATTAAAATGAATCCATGCTGCTACATTTTGAAATCAATCAGAATCTTTTTTTATTGAATGCCTTTCAAAAAGCCACAGCTTGTCCTGAGTATTCTATAAAGTAAAATTGAGTCACCTATACAGTAACTTGCTCATGAAGAACAGGCTATATAAAATCTGCCACCATTCCTATACCTTCTCTCTCGCTTCCCTCTCACCTATATATTCCATCTAATGCATATCTCAATGTGTTTTTTATCATTTTATCAGGTAAAGTCAGCAGATAGTTCACTTTTTGGGTGTGCAATTACTCATTGTACCCCGTCTGTTCCTGTGCAATACCTCATCTCCCATTTACCCCATCCATCAGTGTAAACTGACCACAACTCAACCACCACTGTGCAGGGTCAAGTGGTTGACCATTCTCACCACTGCAGTGACCCCAGTCTCACCTCTGTGTCACTACAATGTGGAAATCAGTCTGCCAACACACATATCCAGTCAACATCAGTCCACTACTCAGACTCTGACACTGATGAAATGCAAGGACAAATGCAATTAACACAAACATGAAAAATGGGGTAGGTGGACTAACAAGGTGGGTGTGTCTAATATAATATTCAGTAAGTGTACACAGTGTTTAAAATACCAGTTCCACTTTTGTGCCTCCAGTACAACTACCGTGCTGAGATTGGTCTATTGTCCAAATAAATATCAGCAGGAGGCCTATGGTTGTCCCTTAGATGGAGGCAGATTACTGCGCATGCATGTACAAGATGTACAACATAGGTGTACAATAAAACCTGGCAAGTCTGCATTCCAACTCACAAATACCCAGAGGATGCCACAATGATGATGCACCACCCAGTGCTTTCAGATATATTCCTCACATGCTGAGGTTTGCTTCTTGCCATATGTTTAACCAAACAACAACAAGCTAAATAGTACTTCCATCCCATTGGTGTCTTAGAGGGACTCATTAAACAGGTAATAGCAGTACAACAGGATTCTTAACAAATAAAAATATACTGAAAAGAATTTGAAGCACATTTCCAAGATTAAGGTCCTTTTTAGAGGAGGCTTTTGATACGGAATACAGGGTGCTGTGGGCAGACAGTTTGATTTATAGAAGTACTACAAAAGGCAGGAATTCGCAACAATCCAGCACCTGCACTTTGCATGCATTTACACAGCACTACAGTATCACCACAAAATAATTCAAGAACAAAAGTATTGCATGCTGCAGTCAGAAGGTCTACATAGAGTTAACATTAAAATGAGTACCAGGACACCACATATCATAGCATATCTGTAGCTTATATAAACATACGTAAGCGCTTACACATCTGAAAGCACTTTGCCTGCCAACTAAAATCTGTAGTAGTAACTACACAGACAGGAAAAAAAAGCAGTCTGTGCTCTCATTTCTTATGCCACCAGTTAAACAGTGGGTGGTAAATGAGCGGAAAGACACCCAAATATAATACAAGCTGCTCTGATTTAACTGCACAATGTTGTTCCCTGCTATAAAAAAAATACCAACAAAAAACAAAAACAAAAATATACATTCAAGCCATAAAATTAAATAATAACTACAAACAGATTTGTACACATTCTTACCTGGAGCTCTCATATCTCCAGAAGACAATTCTTGTACAGATGTCTTAGCTTGTTCCCTTAGAACACCGGAGACCCCAATAAGTCCTTCACTCTTTCTTGACTTTGTCAACCTTTTATGACTTGGTGTACCACTAATGAGTGTAGGTTGTTTTAAGAAAGATTGAGTTCTCCTATGTAGCTGCTGAGCTGAGGCTGAGTTTCCATCAGTCTCTGGACCTTTCAAGGTATTCTCATGGCCCAATGAATTGTTTTCAAGCGTTTCAGGGGGCTGGTTCATGCTTTTGCTGCCAAGACCCCATGGTGGCTGACGCTCTGACCATCTTACTTCTCCTCCCTGTCCCAGGTTTGATGGATTCGAACATGTAAAAGGAAAGGTTTTATCTTTCTGTTGGATTTGTGAGAAAACTGGGGAAAGGGATGGGGAAGGAGAGTTAAATGAACGGTTTCCTGAAATATCATTGGCTTTTGAATGTTTATTAAACCAAACACATGCATCATTTCCATGCTGTCTTTCTGCCATCATGCTATGTTTATCTCGCCTTCCTCTGCCTTTCTCTTTCTGTTTCTGCCTTTGCCCACTCTCTGTATTGAAACAGTCACAGGAGGAGTGCGGGGTCATCCTAGGATATGTCCCAAATGTGCTCTGTCCCCAAGAGTCTTGCCTTGGGAACTTGGTCCTCTTCTTGTGGAACTTAGATGGGCTTATAATAGGGTTCTTAGAATAATGGTGGAGATATGATGGTGGGAAAGGGACTGGATATAACGTACTGGATGGGTATCCTCGACAGAGTCCAAAACCAAGAGAGGTGGTTGTGAATGGTACTTTGTAAGATGGATGGATAAATCCACCACCTGGGTATGGGTATCCAAGTTTGTGCATCACAGGGAAATGTGTAACAATTTGTTCACTTGGCTCAGAGGAACAACCATGTTTCCGTCTCATATTTGCCATTCTGATATAATGAAGGGGTTCACAGGACAAGGCTGAATGTGGCGAATAGTACCCACTAAGGTTAATCTGAAACATTGCTGGTGGGTGAACTTTTTCTTGTAGGCACTGATCATAAGACTGACATTTGCCCTTTACAGTCTTTCTTCCAGTTATGTTGCCGTCATCACCAAGCTTTGTTCGGGTGATGCGCTGCACGATACGGATCTTGCTCAGTCTGACGACCAAGTCGTCAATATCTGCAAGGAATTCTGGGTCTTGGTGTTTGGCCCTGAGGTGCATATACTTCTTCTTGCATTTATATTTATGTCTTCTAAGCTTTTCTCGACTAAGGCAGTGATGGCCCTTTCTATGGCATTTAAACTTATGTGCCTCTTGGTCTGTGAATGTCAAAGAGGGATTGGAATCTTGTGGCCTACCCGAACCTAATGGCAAATGAGCAGAAAAAATGTGTTCTGGAGGCAAAGAGGATGGAGCTCTCGGCCTACCCTGAAAGGAATTACTCCCAGAAACACCAGAAGTGAATACAGGACCTGTGGCTGGTGCTGAACAAAATCCCATGCCTTCATCCAACCTGTTATTCCTCTCGCCCCTCTCTGATGTGGTGTTATCATTAGTTCCTTCCCCACTACTAGACATCAGTGTCACTTCACAGTGAGCCTGGGAATTTTCACTCAGTTGTTTAAAGGAAGTTGCTTTGATTTTGGGGGCATTAAAATTGATCTGTGAACTTCTCCCAGATGATGAAGATGAGGCAATATTTTTAAGTGTGTTAGAGGAGCCTGATAAAGGAATACTTTGGGAATCTAATGATGACACAAAAGTAGACTTTGAGGTAAACTGCAGATTGTCTGGTAACAGATGTGGAGATTTCTGGGAGGAAATGTTGGAGCTTGTCTGACATTTTGGTTTGCGACCTCTCCTCTTTCCCATGTAGATAGTTCCTCTTTTGCTGACATTAATTTGAGAACCAAGTTTGCCTCCAAAAGAGGATACAAGGGAAGATAAGGAGTGTGTTGCGGTAGGATCTGGACTGCACGTATCTCTTTCTGTGCCTTGGTGAGAACTATCTCGACTGTCGCATTGCTTCTGTCCCAACAGAATCTGTGTAAGCACTTGATCTTTCCTTTTCACTTTCAGCTTATTGATCTTTCCAATGATTGTCTTCATTATTACTCTCTTGTTTTTCTTGCACTTTTGAATGTTTCTTGCTTTGTCTTTGGGAGTTGTATGAAGGTCTTCCGAGCCCTGTTTCTGTGACTGTTTTGGGCGCCCACGTTTTCTTGCCATAGGCCTTGTCTGATTCATATCAAGTTCTGGCTCTAGGTCTTCTGGGTTTTCATCATTGGGGGTATTAATAACTGACACCTGAAAATTGTTTGCCTCAAACTGTACCCCTGGTCTGTTTGATTTTGGTCTGCCCCTTTTTCTAAATGGTGGATTATTTAGAGATGAAATTTCTGAATTGAGATTTTTTGAGTTTTGAGGAAATTTTGATTTGGAAAGTTGTCCAACTGGATTTTGTTCACATTGAGGTGAGGACAACGATTCTGAAGAACTACGGTATGGAGTTTCATTTTGTGAACCACTGTCTAGTACTTTACTGGCAACAGGGCTAGGATGAATCTCATTGGCCATATATGCAATCTTATTGCTGCGAAGGCTTCTTACATGTCGTTTCTTTGACAGTTTTTTGTCTTGCTTGCTGCTAGATGATAAGTCATCCATCAGAGGTGTTACTAGGGCAGGAGATATTTGAGGATTTAATGTAGAACCTACAGCATTGTTAGTGTCAGACAAACAGTCTACTTCTGTTTCTTTTTGATTTGTACAAAGCTTGACTTGCTTTCCATGCTCGTCATTAGCTGATCCGTTTGTGTTGCCATAATTTTTGTGCTCAGGAACAGGATTTTTGGGGGTTTTTATGGTTATTTCTGGAGTCCAATTTAGGTCTTTATTTTCATTCTGTCCTTTGCTTCCTCTGCTATTCTCTGACAGATCTGATGTGGTGTCAGTGCACTTACTGGAGGATGGGGAATCACTTACTTGGAAAGAGGTGGGGTGTTCTGGCAGGTCATTTGTACAAGGACTTGGCTCTTGTCTGGAGCCATTTTGGTGCTTACTTTTTTCATTAGTTACTATTCTGACATCAGCAGGTTTGGGTACATCCACACAACCCTCACACTTCTTTGTGTTTAAATGCAAACTTGAAGGCATTTCTGAATGACTTTCTCTGCATTTCGAGACATTTTTCTGAAAACAGGATGTTAACTTGGATGACGCAGCATGTAAACTGGATTCACTTGGATAACTGGAGTTTGGACTGGTTTGACCTTTCTGTGTCATGTCCTCATTAAGAACATTAACGCACTCTTGTGGGCTGGAGTCCTGTTGATAGGTGGAATTTGAATCAGGAAGATTTCTGGAGGAGTATGTCTGCTTTATGTGAGAATTAAGCGTTATCTTGTGAGAAATTGACAGTTTGTTGGATGACTGTGGGGTTTCCTGTAGTGTTATATCTGACTTTAAATCTGTCTTCTTAGTTTGTTTTGGGAGAACCTGTCAAAATAGATGATGCATGATAAGTACAGGATCACTATAAATACTCTAGTGTATACCTCAAATCCAAGTGTCCTTTCTTTTTTCTTGTTTTCTTCATAAATCCCTTAAATAACTACTTGTTCAGGGAAATATATAGATAGAGAACAAAAATACAGAACCGCAGTGTAGGACACATTATAGAAGAAACATAGAACTATAACGCAATTAAAAGGAAACGATAGAGGGACATTAAGATTGAGAATATTAAGTGATCAACATTGATAAACAAAATGGCTAAATGTGAAATGGAAGGTGGGGAGTGATAGAGAGTTCACAGAGAGTGAAAAAAATGACAGTGTCAAGTTACAACAGGTTGAGAAGGTAGGTGAGGCAAAAATAGATTAACTGTTAAATGTTATAACACATCTGTAGTATAGATTATAGAGAATAATTTCACACTTTTAAATAACTACCAAGAGCATCCGTTCCTTGGAGATGTTATGCTCATGAGAGAACATTTCATGTCATATTTTTCATGCTGATTTTCAGTGCATAATATTTCCTGCTGCACTCTGAAGGGCATATTGTTTTTATTCTGACCTTTAGTAGATTATTTCAGACATTAAAAAAACAAACATAATGTCCAGCATAAAATGACTGGCTCCTACCTTTTTGGCTGCCCTTGTAGTAGGGGAGTCTGAAGCAGGAGATATGATACTTGAAGGTATGAGAGAGGACAGAGAAAGTGCTGATGGATCAGTACTTGTCATAGCTGAATTGTTTTTTGTTTCCAATGAGTCAGTGTTACATTTCTTCTGGACAGGATGACATAATTGACTGTAGCGTTTAGTTTTAGCACTTATACCGTCTCTTCGTTTGCAGACATTTTGTCCCACATGTTCAGGCCTCTGAAACACTCGAACAGAAGGTCGACATATGAAGTTTTCAAGGCTCTTTGGGGGTTTCTTGGTTCGTTTTGCCCCTGGTCTGATCTTCCCTTTCATAGTACCTTCTGAATGGTCAACCTCTTTAACTGCTAAATCCTGCAGTTGTTTATCTCTGCCATCAGTTCCTTCAGAAAAGAAGTTTCCAGAATCCAGTTCATCTGAGTTGGTCTTTCTCATTTTTTTTCTACCCTCGGTCCCCTCAAACTCTCTTCCTCTCTCTGGTGCTGGTGTAGGTAAATCATTCTTCCTTTTTTTATCCATTTGGAAGTTCAGTATAGAAACAAACTGGCAGGTGAAGGCAGAGCTATTAAATTCAAATAATGACAGATCCACATATGAAAATAAATTGTAAAATCTCAGAATCGGTGCTGTCTTCTCTCATTATATTCTTGGCCTATAGAAATGAAGAATTAAAGAAAACAGCATTATTAATTTTACAGGATGGCCTTAATTATAGTAGATGAATAACATTTTACATTAAATCTCATCAACCAACATTCCTGTAAACAGGCTATTGCTAAAAACTCTTTCCTAGAAAAGTCCGATGAATGTTTTGTGAACTCTCCAAAAGGCAGGTGCTTTACTGCACTGTGTGAGCTAATTTCTAAGAACAATCTTGAATGATGACCTCAGTGCATTAACTTCCACAGGGGAAGCATAAAATCCACAGCTCAGCCTATTGCCTGAGGGAAAGAACACATTAATACAACCCAGGACATGCAATCTAAAGCTGCGTTAGAGGTGTTGAACGACAAACTTGACACTGTACATTTCAAATCACTCTGAGGTCTTGTCACTGAATAACATCAATACATAGTGGATTTAAATAAATAAAACAACATCTGATTAATAGCTGAAGTATCCAGGACCTCCCCCTGGCAAAAATAAAGCATTATATCAATTCAATGCAGAATAAATTCAAAGGTGAGTGATTTATAGAGTATATCAGTGTATACTCCATTTAGAATTTGGTGCCAAAAATATAATCCCGAAGGAATGATAAAAAGAAAAATGGCCTAAGGAAAGCAGAGACAGCACAGAGCAGAGTGAGCTGGTTTGTGTACATACATACACTAGAGCTATTAGTAGCACAGTACAACAGCAAAGTGAAAAAGAGTATTTTAGGGTCTTTTTTCTCACTGGGAACTATGCCTACTTTTCAAAGTTTACCACAATCATTCATCTTATGTCTACCTCCTTTCTACGAAGGTTTTGCCACAGGCTTGCTAACCCTTCTAAGAGTTCTGCTGCTTCCCCTCCCTCTTTATCCATTTTATTACTTTCCCTAATAGCAAAAACAGCTCATGTCTTTGTACACTGCAAACTGAAACCTAATAATGATGAACTGACTGACTCATCACATTAAATTACTGAATAAAAGTCACTATTGACATGCAGGACAATAAACCTTATTGAAAAACCATCTCTACTTTACACAGGGGTTAAGAATTTTATTTGGAAAACTGCACATTTTTATTTTGGACAAATAGATATCATAACTAATTTTCATTTGAACACTAATATCACTGATTAAACAAGTGGAAAACGGTACGGCTCACATTTGACCGAAAACCCTGCGGCCAGATCAGCTTTCTTCAGGTTAAGACTGAAGACCCTTGCTTTAATAATAGTGATACTGACATCGTTGCTAATGTTTCTTTTTGTCAAAATATAAATTACCTGTCACTCTTCAAGTAATTTCACTCCACCATGTTTCTTTCCCCTCCCTTCTTCCTCACAACTAATTCTCTCTTCTATTCTGCAGCATTCACTTAGCAAGTGATCCCCTCGCCTCCTTTCTTGTCCTCTTTATCTCACTTTCACACTTTTTCTCTTCAGGTCTATTTCAGTAGTTCTGATTTGCATGAAGGGTACACTCATGTCCTTCTCTCGTCAAGTGCAATCAGCCTTTGACAAGACACTACATTTTTTGATATTACATCAGTAGCAGTACCATAAAAAGCGGGTTTTTCAGTCCCGAAATAGTTTCTCAGAACACATACCTTGACAGAAATATATCTGTTATATCAATGATATATTAGTCATATTTTTTGGCACCATGCCTCTGGCATGCAGCACAGTGGTGAAAGCTAACATGATTGAACATTTTGAAATAGCAGTCTGTATGTAAGAATAGCAACATGGATAAGGTGATAGACTCGTCTGCTTTTTCTCAGTGAATTGAGTTCTCCATGAACTGCTCCTGAAAAGAGACCGAGATTGCCATCGACTCATGTGAGGAACTTAAACCACCAACCGACTACCGTTTCTGCACTATTTCTCTGACCTAGATATAAGCTGGTGTTCCGAAAATAGAATAAACTAGAACACAACACGACGAGGAAGAAGGGCCAGAGAAACGCGGGGTAATTAATTAGCAGCAATGTTACAATGGCGTTTCCGCCACATCAGTGGAGAAGAACACGCAGTGTATGTACTTGTGCAGGAGAGTCGACTCATATACTCAGCTTATTATATAATACGCACAGTTGTTCGTGTTAGTCAATAAATAAGCGACACTGACAATAGACTATAACGGTGCTGCCTTTAGCATTAGGTCATGCAAAGGGAGATTACAAAATATTACGCTTGGGAGTCTTCAAAAAATATTTAAGTTACCTAGGCGGGCACGGATGGGACGCCTCTGATTATTCAGCTTCCAGGAGATATTCTATGCGAATTTAAAAACTCGTACAGATTAAATTTAATAGCCAAACTAATTTCCTGCTGGAATAATAAAAGTAACTGTGGTGTAGTGGTTTACCATGGCCTAAATATGAACATTCAAATTGGGGAGCAGTACAGCACAGCTTCACTCCGAAATGAGGTCTAAAAAGTCGGAGGAGGCGATTCAGAAAACAATAATTTCTAAGTCGGTTTATGAAACGAAGCTGGACTTACCCAGGCCACGCGAGAAGATATTTTCTATCACACCACGTAGTATATCCTCCAGCTAATTTTCAAGTGAGCGCACTGAGCAGAAACGCTAAACGCAGGGATGTTGCGTGAGCTTTACGTGCACTGATGGAGCCGTGAAGATGAACATTGTGCAACTGCGTACGACACTCAAGTTCCCCCTTCTCCTGCCTTCGCCCCCTCCCTCCCCTCCCCTACCCTCCACTCCACTCCCCTCCACTCCTCTCCTCTCCCGCCCGCTAATCCGTCTCTTGCGCAGTTGTTTTACATCAAAAGCACAGTCGTACATTGTGTACCCACATATCCACTACTACTAGGTAATCGCTTAAACGTCCAATGGAGTGCTGTACTGTGAGCTACCTATTAAATAGAAGATAACGAGCACTGCCTAGCGTCCATGACTGGAGGAGGTGACAGAAAAACAAACTCATTAAAATGTACCCGTAATGGACCTGAAGCAGATGCGTGGCATGTACTGCTGGATTTTCGACCATAAAAAAAGTCATCAACAAGCACTTACTCAGTTTTTTTTTTTCTAAAACTTGAATTTCAAACATTTTTTAATGACCGACTCATGAGACTTTAAATGTGTTCATGTTCAACCAAGTTGGACTGCATCGATGCTCAGCCCAAAAGATTACAAAATCACCATGGCTGCTTGATTTCTGCTTCGTTTACTTTAACGTGGTGTCATCCAAAATAAGTGCACTACTGTAAGTCACCAGAGGTGGCATTCAAATCCTGAGTTTGAGCCAACACACCCACTTAAAATCTGCCATAACTTTATATGGACGTTTGAGACGTGCTATAATAAATCCGATTTAGAAAACAGAAAACAAAGAAACCACGTATACAGTAGTAGTCGATCATTTCAAAAACTAGTAATTTAAGTAGACATTATATTACATTATTAATATGTTAATATAATATTGTAATTGATAGGGGTAAGCTCCAGGGTTGGGGATGCATCAAGTGCTGGTTCTCCCGGTGCTTTGCTGTTTTTATATGGGTCCTCAATCCAAAGACATGAGTTGTAGACTGACCAGCATCTAAATTGTTCTTGGTTTGTGATTGTGTGTGCCATTTTGCTCTGTAATGGGCTGGCTCCCCGTAATAAGGTGTGCCCCAAGTCCTCTGTGACTCCAGGTTCCACGCAAACCTGTGTAGTCAAATCACTGATTACCTCAGCTATCAACTCTTTAATGAACTCAGTAATTACATTTTACCAACCAAACATAATTCAAATAACTTTTCTGTAACACCATCAGACCTTTTGTAAACCCATTAGATCAAGTAGCAAGTAGCCTATTTATCAATTAGCTTACTAACTATAGCTTTTCAAGTTAGCACGTATTAGCACTTCAGTTAATCAGTGGACTATTTGATTAGCTCATTAATAGTGGATAAGCAAACATTTTAGTAATGAATTCTTCAATAAGCTTATTAGCATACTTCATAAATACTAATTAATTATTAATAATATATATATGTAATAATATAATAATGTAATAATTATATATATA
>JAOTRN010000046.1:22594909-22610151 GCA_028566695.1 Bagroides melapterus | reverse complement strand
TATATATAATGAATTATATCTCTCTATATATTTATAATCATACAGTAATTATTAATATATAAGTTGAAGCCTGTGTGTCTTTTTGCTTTGTTTTCAAATTTGACTTTTACTTGTCATTGAAATTATATTTGATGTGGCCAAAGATAAGATACAAAAATGTAGATCACAGCCTGGTGAAAAACGTTGCTGATTGATTATCAAAGACTGGTAGGCTAAAACCACCGGAGGCTCTCAAAATTTACTCTCTTGCCTGGTGATTCGTGACGTCATCGTGCCCCTTCCCCGCCCGTACAACAAACATGGCGGCGCCCATCGGCGTGTGTATGTGACAGGACGAAGCTTTATTTCCCCCATTGTTGTTATCGTTAACAATTAGGCTAGTATAACTTAATATCTTTGTGGGTGGTGAGCAGCTCTTTGCGAACATGGTAAGCAGCTATAACATCATTCAATTTGAATTTTATAAAATTCTTTTTTGTTTTCTAAGCTAACATGCGTTTACATTAATGGGTTAGCTAGCAGCTGGTTTGCCTGTAGCCAGTCAAGGTTAATTTCACATTTTGCACGAAACAGGCTAATTTTTCTGTTTTTCCTGCCTTTAATGATAAGGAAACGGCGCCGAGAGCATAATCTGTTGTTAAAGAAGCACATCGAGGCAGAGAGATACAGTGACTTAGCTATGCTTCTAGTACTGTAGGAAATAAATGAAATGAATAAAATGAAATAATTAAAGCTGTCAAACCAATTAAATTGACCTTAAAGAAGAAATAATGACTGTTAATGACTGTTTTGCTGCTTACATCCAGCATTCTTACTCATGACAGACCATTAATTATGAGCATTTTTACAGGAGTAATTTGCTGTTATTTCATAATTTTGAAGCAGAATGAGTTGAACGCATTGATCTAAACTTGAATGTGTTTTCCATACAGAACCTGAATCTCCCAAGACTTTGTCACAGATTATGTCTAACTGTAAGTGTATGGCTTTGACATGCTTTTGTTTCTTGTTCCATTTACACAGTGCATTGTTCTTGTTCAGAAGTACCTCAGTGACATCCATTATCATCAGTTTCATTGTCATGTGCACAATATGTTGTACAATATGCAATGAAACGCTGCTTTCTTACTTAAAATGTTTAAAAATGTTTAAGTATGAGTGTAATTAGCTACAATGTCATCTCCTTCCTGTGGTAATATAGTGTATGCTGATCTTTGGTGTCATCTTTAGGTGTCTCAGACACGTCCACTTCACATTAATAGCAATGGGCAGCAGCTGGATAAGACTGCAGTGGCTGTAGATTCTGATGTGTCGCATCGTTTCTCCATTTTCAGGACTTCAGAGAGTGATCCGGTTTGTACATACAGCCTAAATCACCAGTTGGGTTCTACACATACTTTAATTTGCCACTGACATGCAATATAAACATGTAATATGCTCTTTATGCTTTGTCTCTATGATCTACTCCACAGGCATGTCATACAGTTCATCATTCTGGTCAGTTCTACACTCTTCCTCCTGCTCATGTGCGTACACTTTTTCCTCATGGATTGCCCTCACGCTTCCAGATGCAGGTAACCAGGTTTATTGTGAATTCCTGTGCAAAGATGAAGTTGATTGGAAGACGTTTTTTATTGTCCACAAAATTAAATTTGTATCTGCTCTGTTTGCAGATAAAGACATTTAATGAAGCTTGTGTTATGGTGAGACAGCCAGCAGTGGAGCTCATCTCTTATTTGGAACGAGCTGACTATAGCAAGCCTGCTGTGCGCTATCTCCTCTGTATCCTCTAACATGTACCATTTCTAAGCAGAATTGTTCTTTTAAAGTATGAGCATTTATATATCTTCTGTATGTTGAGTGAGTTCCTGTGAGTCTGTTCCTTGATGGTGTTATTAGATGGAGAGACCGGCTGTGGGAAGACAATGTCTCTGTGCCACACGCTGCATTTCTGCTCCACGCAAGGCTGGTTGGTTCTGCACATACCAGATGGTAAGGAACTCATGCAATCAGTCGTTGTCTGACATAAACAGACACACAGTGTTCTTTTATTTATTAGTAACTCAATGCTTGCATGAAGATTGTTATGCCTGGTACTTCTCACCATTAAGTTTGGTTGGGAATAATTATGTGAAACACACCATGTGTATTTTAAAATTAACTCTCTTTTCCCGCTACAGCTCATTTGTGGGTTAAAAATTGCAGTGAACTGCTTCCCTCATCATCTCGCCCTGGTCGCTTTGATCAGCCAATCCAGGCTTCCCAGTGGCTGAAGAATTTTAAGATTACTAATGAGCATTTTCTGTCGAAGGTAATTAATAACTAGGTATTCAAGGAAAGGTTATTGATCATTAATTTGCAGTTAAACTGAGCCTCACATTAAGTAATCATAATTTTACAATTTTCCTAGCTAAGCAACACAAGTTTAAATCTGTCTATCACTCTTCGGCTATGTGTAAGTCTCTGTCCATGAGCTGTTGCTATAGAAACAATAACGCATTATTGTTTAATTAATTAATTTTACCAAAAATCTCCCACTTATGTTACAGCCAAAACTACTGACTGATCTGTGCTGTTATAGAGAAATACTTCACACCTTCTGACCTGTTAGATTTGATAGAGATATGTGCTATGGTATACATGCATTTAAGTAACTCATCCTTAATTGCTGTGGACAGATAAAGACGACAAAACGGTACATGTGGACAAAGAGAGAGAGCACAGAGGAAGGCCGGCCTTTAGCCGAACTGGTTAATCAGGTCAGTTTGTCTCCACCCGTACCTCACCACACAAACTGCTGCCATTCTTACACGTTCCCTGGTCACCTCCCGCATCGATTACCGTAACTCACTTTTATCCGGAATACCACAAAAACTTCTAAAAAACTTCAACTAATTCAGAACTCTGTTGCCTGTATCATAACACAAACTCCCATCATGCATCACATTACCCCCTTTCTTCAACAACTCCACTGGCTCCCTATTAAACAATGCATTGATTATAAGATTCTACTTCTCACCTTTAAAGCTCTTCATCACCTGGCTCCACCATACCTCTAAGATCTTCTACAGTTCTGTGCTCCCTCACGTACTCTCCACCTCCTCCTCATCCAGGTTCCTTTTTACACCTCCTGCCTGTTTATCCACCATGGGCGCTAGAGCCTTGGTCACATCGCTCCTTGTCTCTGGAATTCTCTACCGGAAAACATCCGTAACATAGACACACTAACTACATTCAAAACACAACTCAAAACTCATCTATTCAGAAGCGCTTTTTCCCTATGATGGATGTTGTTTAATGATTATGGTGACCTTGAGTGACCTGAAAGGCACCTTTAAATAAAATGTATTGTTATTTGTTAGTTTTCTTTTATTTGTTTGTTTGCTTCATTCCTCATTATTTCTTCCACTACTCCTACTAAACTAAACTTAAAGTATTCAAATAGTTTTACAATTAATGCATAGAAGTTTAAATTATTTTCTGTTGGGGTGAAGGAGAAGGAGTTTTAATGTAATCTCAGACATATAAGAAAGATTAATATAAAAATGATGCCTTCTCCTTTCTCAAGCTGAATAAATGATTCTGAAGATGCTGCATCCCAGTTTTTGCGTTTCCATCTGATTGATTTTCAGGGTGTTACTCGTGTGAAGAGCAGCAGTGATGTGGTGGGTGCATTACTGCGTGAGCTGAGGCTGCAGGTTGGAAGCGCTACCGATGGAGCTTTCAGACTGGCTGTGGCTGTAGATGGAGTCAATGCTCTGTGGGGCAGGACGACTCTGAAAAAGGAGGACAAGAGTGAGGTACTGCACTTTCTATATTCCTGTCTCCTCATATGCTGCCTTCTTTCAAATTATGACACCAAATAAGCTACGAATATCTAACGTTGATTATCAACATCACACCTCTGTCTCAGGTGTCTGCAGAAGAGCTAACACTTATTCACAACCTGAGGAAAATGCTGAGGAATGACTGGGTAAATCTTATCTACTATATCACTCTTCACTATAATGATTATACTGTAAAAAGCAGAATTACATAGAATATCGTTTGCTCAGTTTCTTCACACAGTTTCTCTTTCCTTCCTTTCTAGAACGGTGGAGCCATTCTCACAACGCTGTCTCAGACAGGGTCTTTGTACACGCCTCAATCTGCTTACCTTCCAACAGAGCTGCTGGGAGAGGTGTGTGTAAAACGACCATCCTTGTTTAATAATTGATAATCAGTAATTTAAGAGGATCCAAGAATACTTTCATGCTTTGGCACTTGTCATGTCCTGCTGTTATTGTAGGGTGACTCTGGCTACGTCTCCCGATTACAAATAGTACAAATTGTTGGAACATGAGATACTGTCTTGGGCAAATGAAAAATATGTTATGTTGTTTTTTAGGTGGGGTTTGATAAGATGGACCCATTCATGCCAATACCAGTTTCAACCTACAACGAACAGGAGTTTGAGAGCTGTTATCTTTACTACATGGACCGTAACTGGCTGCAGCATCCAAACAGTAAGTAGATGTTGTGTAGCAATCACACACTCATGTTCTAAGTGAACAGCCATTAAAGTAAACAATTGCTGACTTTTTTTTTTTGCAGGTCGAACAGAAGAGGGAAAGAAAGAACTCATTTTTCTCAGCAACAGAAATCCGTCCATCTTGGAAAGACTCTGTGCCTTCCTGTAATAAATGTTCCCTCCCTTTCATACCCTTTCCCTCTCACTCCTGGCCTCTGTCTGTGTAAAATGATCCATGATACAGTTCACATATGCCGCTGATGTCTTTAATAATAAAAAAGCCTATGAGGAAAAATGGACCGGTTACAGTAGGCTCCTTCTTCTCACACTCAAGCATAAAGCAAGCAATGTTTAACATTGTGCAAAGCATGTTAGCATTCAAGGATTAGGTATGTTATTTAAGGGAAGAATATATAATCCATGGTCTTAAAGACTAAAATTATAAATATCTTTATATATCCATACTATAATTTAAGAGAAAGCTTTGAATGCTGGCTTTTTTTCTGGAGAATTAGGAATGTACGTGTCAAGATCAGTTCTCAAAAGGGTCTATGTTTTCTTAAAAAAAAAAAAAAAAAGTTTTGGAAATTACAACCCATCATTATCTAAATATGTTTATAACTGAGGTTTTATAGTGGTCAGGTCATTTGAATTTAATGGGCTTAATCCAAACCTCAATAACTCAGAAATAAGAAGGCATATAAACAATGTCATCCTGTGCTTAATGTGTCTTGTTGGAAGTTTCAGGAATTAAAAAAAAACTCTATGGCTCCAGTGAATTGCCAAAATATTATTGCACCCATTTAATAACTAGCCTGACTGGAATTTAAAAGATAAATCAGTTTTGATGGGAATCTTTGAAATTTATTTTACAGTTAGACGGGTCCCTGTCTAAAAAAAAACGTCAGAGAATTATTCTAGATTTACAATATTCTATTTAAGAACAAATAAGTGCAGTAATGAAAAAACATTCCGAATTTGTAAAACAGTTATTGAGGAACTTGCATCATTATGATATTGCTTACTTTTATTACTTCTATCAATTACAAAGACTGAACGTGACAGAGCCCGTCTCACAACTTTTCCTAACCCTTTAATTGTTTAGTCCTTCGTGCTGAAAGACGAGCGGGTAAAACTAGGGGCCTATAATTCACATGCAGAGACACCTCTCATTTGTCACTAGCCCTCATTAGCCATATGTAGGGCAGCATGCTTTAACGCGAGGGACAGGACATGCTGAACGGGATTTTAACTTTATCCTCCCGACACGTTATAATAAAATACTGAACTTTCTCAAACCACTTAATGCACCCTAATTTTAAACGGCAGTGAACTGATTAATACATTTTGTAGGTTGACGTGTGCGACATCTAGAGGATAACAATAATGAAACACCACCTGTCACGTGACCGTCGTGTGACCGGCGACAGCCGAGTAACCAGGAAGTGCAACTTTTATTTACAAAATGTTGCTGATTGCACGTTAGACATGTGACTGCAAATGACTTATCTGGAAAACTAATGTTAACGACGACTATTCACAGGTAAATGCTGACGAATTCTGGTCACTGTGTTATGTTTTATCTGATCGTTTATAACTGGGGAATACGAAGTGGTGTTTTTTTATTCAGTCAGGTGACCCACAGTCGCAGAGACAGAATGAGGGGAACCTATCTGTTTATTCCGATCGTCCTTCTAACAGGAACACTCACACACATCAGAGGTTTGGTTATTCACTCTGGAAATAGTATTCATCTTAATTGAACTCCTTTGTGATTGTTTTCTAATCGGGGCAAATATGGTGTGTATCTCCATATCTAACGGTGTGAAACAACAGCAACAACATTGAAGCTTTTACTCATAAATATGATAAAAGCCACAATATTTACTTTTTGAGGTTAAATTTGTAACGTGTGTGCATATATGTGTGTACTTGTGCACTGAATTTGTCACAGCAGGCAGCGATGAGTGCAAGGCAAGGTCCTTTGGCCAGAGCTCAGTAGTGTGTGAGTGTAATGCTACATACTGCGACTCGGTTGGTCGTGTCAGCTTGCCTGCTGTGGGCCACTTCCTGTCTTTCCTGAGCAGCAGGGCGGGTAGGAGACTTCAGAGGGAACAGGGTCAATTGCAGAAGAACAGCACTGGAGCAGGTATGGGAACATGCAGCTGTTAGTAAGCAGTGGATCATCCCCTTTTCACCATTCTAACACATCAAAATAACTGACTGTTTCATGTTATGCAGTTTTTTTTTAAAGGCTAGACTCGATAAAAAAGGAATTATCCTTTTAAAGTCACACATCAGCTTGTAGATTAGTTATTAGTTTTCCAGGATGAAGAATTCCATACTATAATTGTGCTGAAGAAAGATTCTGGACTGTGGCATTACACATTTATTAGGGCATCATTAAACTTGCTAAGAATAAAGTTATAGCCACTATTCCCAGCACTGACCCAGTTTCCCCTCTTGCCTGCTTGTCTCTCTCAGCTCTCAGGATCACCCTGGTCCCCACAGAAAAGTACCAGCATGTTAAGGGCTTTGGAGGAGCCATGACAGATGCGGCTGCCATGAACATTCTCTCTCTGACAACAAGAGCCCAGGACCAGCTGCTCAGACAGTATTTCTCCCCAGAGGGTGAGAGAGAGAGAGAGAGAGAACCTAAATTAAGAGTTAATATTACTAATAATCTCTCTTTAAGCACTTATTTTGAGTACAAAAACCTGTGTTTTACAAATAAAAGATTTAAAGATGAAACCAGTAAATTAATTTAATCCTTCATAGGGACATTATTTATTTTGCATATGAATTACGCCACATAGAACAATCACTCTTATGTTTATAGGTATAGAGTATAACTTGGTCCGAGTACCGATGGCCAGTTGTGATTTTTCGACTCGTCTGTATACGTATGCCGACTCACCCGAAGACTACAGCTTGCTTAACTTCAGTCTGGCTGAAGAAGACACACACATGAAGGTATGTAGGCACAAATGATCGCAGATTTGCAAATGCATCTAAAATTGTTGACACATCTTTATAATGTAGTCATTAATATTCAGTCCTTCACAGATTCCTCTGCTGCAGTGGGCACAAGCCCTGTCTGCTCGGCCACTGTCACTGTTTGCTTCTGCCTGGAGCTCCCCGGCGTGGATGAAAACCAACGGTGCGCTCGTAGGGAAGGGCTCACTTAAAGGAAAACCTGGAGGCAAAGAGTATAAAACGTGGGCTCAATACTATATCAGGTACATGAACTGTATTAATACATCTTCAAAGACAGCCTAAAAGACACGATTAATATTATCATTTAATTTTTTTAGTATTCATGTCAGGTAGTAGAGTGGAGAATATTCTGGACCTACTGCAATATCTAGTGACCTTGAGGCTGCAGATGCACTGGGTTGTTGGAATATGGCACATGACCTAAATAGTGAATAGTGGTTTGGGACACAGTAAATACACTGACTAAATTAAATTACACTGACAATTATTACTATTATTACTACTATTAATAGTAATAATAACATAATTAACATAATTTCATAATTCCAGTGAGAACACTTGACACAAATAATAAGTACCATCTCTTCTTCGTTCTTTATCCTCATACATTATATTCGTCTCTCAGATTTCTGGAAGAGTATGAAAAGCACAATCTCTCATTCTGGGCGCTGACCACAGGAAATGAACCCACTGCAGGTGAAATGACCAATTACAGCTTCCAGGCTTTGGGTTTCACTCCTGAGCTCCAGCGTGATTGGATTGCTCTGGACCTCGGTCCTGCTCTTCATTCATCCCCATATGCCAAAACCCGCCTTATGATTCTGGATGACAACAGATTGCTGCTTCCTCACTGGGCCAATGTGGTAAGCAAAGGAAGAATTAAGGGTGGGATATCACGCATTTTAGATTAGCAGAAACTCCCGTGAGTGTTAGGAGTTAATGAGCATGGCACACATTAAAATATGTAGGAGGATAACAGGAATAAAAAAAGAAAAATGTCAGCTTTCAGTGACTCTGTCCTGCTGTAGGTTCTGAGTGATATTCATGCTGCTCGATATGTCCATGGCATCGGTGTTCACTGGTACCTGGATCACTTCTTTCCTGCCAAAATCACCCTGACGGCCACACATGACCTCTACCCAGAGTACTTCATTTTGGGCACAGAGGCATGTCCTGGTTGGAGTGAACTGGACCGTGGTGTGAAGTTGGGCAGCTGGGAAAGAGCTGAAGATTACGCACATGACATTATAGAGGTATCTTCTTAAACTTTAATGGCCATTTCTGCTGAAGTCTTTTTGCTATATGATCCTTAAACTCCAGGAGGCAGAGTGAATTGAACTGGATTTGCTGTCTACTGTTCTATCCTCTGCATAAACTCCAAGACTGTTCTTCTATTTATCTCTTCTTCTGTTGTCTTATTAGAATTTTTTTTAATAATACGCTGAGGTAGCAATTCTAAACATTCTCGTAGCTTCATTCTCCCGGAATTGAAATAGTACATTTAATAGACAACTTAAACTATAATTCAGCAGTGCTTCCATATGTTTCCCCCTTTCCCCCTCGTCTGCAGGACCTAAATAACTACGTGACCGGATGGACAGACTGGAACTTAGCACTGGATATGAATGGTGGACCAAACTGGGTCAAGAATTTTGTTGACAGTCCCATTATTGTGGACCGGAGCAAAGACAGCTTCTACAAGCAGCCGACTTACTACAGCATGGCCCACTTCAGGTGAGAGTGCTTTAGACCGTAGGAGCTGTGTAAAGTTCAGCTACTTCGACAATCCTGTTTAAAGTTCATTTGATTTCACGAGCGTTGGCCTGTTTAAACTTTTCCTTAATTTTTTTTACTTATTTCAACACTTACAGCAAGTTCCTGTGGGAGGGGTCTCAGAGAATAGGCGTGTCCATTTCTGAAGACACCTCGCTGGAAAGTTCTGCCTTCATCAGACCTGATGGTTCAGTAGTGCTGATCGTGTTAAACAGGTGAGAAAGACAAATGGATGAAGATGTGAGAGTAGTAGTGATGCTTTGAGTTTAAATCCAAGCAACAACAGTCTAGGATTTATTTAATAGCGTTGACTTAGCATTGTCATTATTCCTGTGCATCGTTAGCAGTTAGGACTCATCTTCCATACTTAATTTAATGGTTAGGTTTCGACCGTTCGTCCTATAAGCAAATAATCAAGAGCATCTTTTCTTACTTGCCAGCCTGCACATGAAGATTTGAAAGAGCTGGACAGATTACAAGACTAAAGCACTGCCACGTCACTCTTTTAAATTAAACAAGGTGGTCTAATTCCCAATGACTAGATTCCCATTGTCAGTAATGCAAACAGAGCAACATGCTGATGAAAGATGTTTAACCCACAATAGTTAATTATGAACAATACATTAATAATACATTAATAGGTTATTTGGGGTTGAGTCTTCCATTAACCCTTAAGACCTATCCACTCAGGACTTTTTTTGTGTTAGCTATTTCTGTATTAATTGTAAGATGTATTATAAAATATATAAAACATACGGAAATTTAATCATGATGCATCATATGCTTGGGGTTCCTCATAATTGTTTGTGCATATGCGTAACTGTAAATAGATGGATTGAATTTGAGTATCTTCAGGCATTCTAAAACTATGAACTATGTACTATGAACGTGTTTAACAAAAATAAGGCATGAGGCAAACGTAATTAATTTGTTTTTATATACTGTATTTCTGTTTGTGTTGTCTGTAATTAATTAACATTTAAAAACGCATGAACCTGCAGGTCTGATGCTGAGGTGCGGTTTGAAGTCTGGGACCAGAGCCTGGGCTTTCTGCCTGCAAGTGCTCCTCCTCACTCCATCCTCACCCTAGTGTGGGCAACATCCTGATTAAAAGGAATTCATCTACAGCCTTAAATTACAATTTACTTACATGCCTAGACACACTCATGCAAAAGTAAACACAGCAATTAACCTCTGGATAATGCAAAGGTGATGCAAATATTGATAATAATTTGAGTTTTGATGAAAATAACAGGGAGCCAAAGCTGCATGTGGGCTAACGGTCAGGAATCCAGGCCGCTGTCAGTCGACTAAGTGACACGAAGCGGTGCAAATAACTTATGAACAAATTCACAGTAGGAAATTAAGGCATGATGTCGGGTGTGTTTGGGACAGTTGGCAGTTGAATCAGACTGTTTTGATTCTGGAGCTTTAAGAAACTGATAGACAGTTATCTTTTCAATTAAAAGCAATATGTGCAAGTGTCAGTGTGGAAAAAAGAGAGCTGTGGAAGCTTTAATAATCAATATGCATCATTTGCCATTAACACTTGAGAAGCTGCATTTACAGTGACTTGAAACTTCAACATGTGCTTGACCTGCTTTTAATGTGATCATTTGGTAGACAGTTTGAAGCAGTGTGTACAGAATTCTGTGAGGTTTTGACAAGAAAGGCTGCTATGAGCTTAAGAAGACAGCATTGGGTTTTTTTTGGGGTCTTGTGACGTGTTTAAAAATGCATACACAATGACAGACAGCTTAGTCAGAGGAATGTAAGAGGCTACAGTTCAGAATACAAACAACAGTAACCTTTATGATCCACGTCTGACTTGCATTACATGAATTTCATTAATGTCATTACACTGCTAACCGCTATTGCTTCTCGATAGAATGCAAGCACCCATGCCCTTGTGTTATCCAATGGCAATTTTTCAGGATGCAAATGTGAAAAATGATATTTACGCACCGAACTGGTCATTATTAAATGGATATTAAAATGCACCTAAGCAAACCAAAAAAACAAACAAAAAAAACCACGACAAACAGTTTTATCATTTTAACTGGATGTTGTAGATAAACCAACCTACAAAGCACTTCAATTAAACAAAATCATGAAATCAGATGGTGTCCTTGGCTCTTGTATATATAATTCATGTAAAAATTTCTGTAAACCTGTCTTAGCAAGATCAACAGTTAACTGATTTTTTATTCAGTTTTATTATGAATACATAATTGACAACACATCATTTATATAATATATATATTTTAATATTTAGGGATTCACCATTTTATATGCAGTATTCCTTTCCTTCTGGGTTTTTTTTTTTTTTTTTTGAATGAGAATTCGAACTAAAATTATTTACAAAAAAAAGAAAAGGAGTGATGCCAATGATTGGGGAGGGAGGTATTAGGGGGATGAGACGGACACCATGTGTGCCTGTGATATATATACACCTGGGACAAGCGCACAGATGGCAAGAGGAAGAGGAAAAGGAGCGCTCTGAGACTGGTAGTAACTACCAAGACAGGACGCGGTGACCCAGTGAACAGGTGTGCTAAACAGTTAGCAAACATGAGGTCATGGGCAACCAATCAGTAAAATGGGCCTGGGGACACAGTGAACCCCATAGCTATTAGACTGAATAGGGGCTGGCTCTGTGTAGCATGTACAGTTTCGCTTCATAGGAACACTGCACATTCTAGAAGAAGGGATGGCTCATGTAGTGACTGTGGTGAGCGTGTGCGGTTTTCAGAGTCAGTAGCCTGGGAAAGCAGACACCAGGACAAGAGGTGTAATCAAATGCAAACACCTCTGAATTAATGGGGGAAAAAAAGTGTCAATGCAGGGACAAAAAGGAGACTAGAGACAGGCCACGACAGAGGAAGCATGAGGGATAAAAAGTAAAACCGTAAACAAGCCATAGTAAACCATATGAGAGTGGTAAGATCAAAAATGGGGAGAGGAAGAGAGAGAGAGAGAGAGAGGCTGGCGTTAAGACAGGGAATGCCAAATAGTGGCAAATCCTCACGCTTTGAGTACATTGTGGGTTAGACAGAAATAGAGCAGAGATGAAATGAAGCATGTGTGGGCGTCTCTCTCAGTAGGACCATCTCTCCTGTGTGCGGGGCTCGGTGTTTACGGAGGAGGGCTCTGAGGGTGGCTGATTGCCACTGTCCCCTCCACTCAAACTCTTCCTGCATACCGGACATGTGTCATGCTGTCGAAAGATAGGAGGAGAGAACACAAGTAAGTGTGAGGCTTGCAGAAATATGGATTCCTCAAACAAAGTGACGGATTAGGTTATTGTCAAGTGACATGTTAGCCCTTTGAAATTAGTCAGCTGAAATTTTTAAGTATAAATTAACACTGCAACACAATAACAAAACCACACCCGACAATAGAGTTAGAAAAAGCACTGACGGTCCTTATGAATTCCATCATGGCATACTCATTTTTATAGACATGCTATTTAAAATCATTACTGAACAACTGAAAGTATTTATTGTTTATTTATTTATTTTATTGTTTTCCCCCCCATATTTTTATCCTTTCTTTTTAAAAGTCTGGCTGTGTGTGCGCTCACGCGCTGAGCTGCTACTGACAGTAAGAGACTTACAATCTGAGCTGGACCATTTGTGCGTTTTTGCTTTTGTGTGAGCAAATTGAATTGTACCGGAACCAAAATTCAATATTCAGTACTCTTTTGTGAGGCAGACTAAAGCAGTTAGTCATGAGCTAATTAAACTTTTATCTTCTCTCTCTATACTCAGAGTTGCCTCCTGTACAGCGAGGAGCTTAAGCGGTCTCCTTGTAACCACTGGTCACATTATTAATTTTCAGCTTATTTTCACTTGTTATTTCGATGCCACTGAGAGACAAGGTATACCCCTGAAGCTCATGGCAATTCAAACCTTTAATGTTTATACATTATAGCTAACAGTTTTTAAATTATTTTTTTCTATTATTATTATTCATTTAATTTTACCTCACACTACATATTTAGGCGATCAGCTAATGAAAATGATAAATACTGCTTCAGTGTCAATGAGACACTGCTATGTAAAAGTCTGGGCATTAAACCGATACGTTTATTTTTTTGTTAAATCTTGTTTCTAGGACATGTTAATGTAATTAAAATTTAATTTAGAGACCAATATATACATTTCTTTTTGGAAATTATTATTATTTTTTTTTTTATAAAAAGTAGTTTAAATTATACCATTGCCCCCAAACAAATAGTTTTCATTTAAAAGCTTTGCTTATAATCTGCAAAGCTTCACCAGGAATACTATGAGGAATTTAAAACATAAAATAGTTTTTATTTCTTTAACACTCTTGTTGGTCATTGTTTTGATGCATTTTTATCTTAAAATAAATAAACAGGCGATTAAAAGAACATGCCGACTCCCTATCCTGACCCAGTCTCACCAGTTCTAGCCAGGGCACAATGCAGTCACTGTGGAAAAAGTGATTACAGGGCAGCTGCCTGACTGGCTCCCCAACTGTGTAGTCCTCCTTACACACTGGACACTCCAAACTGCTGTCTGTGTTACAGAGAGAGGAAGGAGAGAGATTCATTTAGAGATGCACATCTAAAGTAAGTGTTCTGTTTTGTTCTGACCCCAAGAAACAAAAGATAGAGGGGGGGGGAAAGAAAAAAAAAAAAAAACCTAGCTGGATTTTCAGGGATTTACAAAAAGACAAAAAACGGGAAGGCTGTGTCTCAGGGAAGAAAAAAAAAATGAAAGTACAGATGAATTAAAAAAAAAAAAGGTGACACTGACCAGCCTGTTCCTGAGAAACAATGACCGTGGGAAGGGAGGAGATTTTCTCTTTCTCTGCAGGGGGAGGACCTGTATTCTCAAACTGACCCAGTAACTGTGCATGAGAGAGAGAATAGTTATTACTCAAGAAAGATATAAACTTTTAATTAGTTTCTAAACTCATATTGCATATTTATAAGCACCTGTGTAATGACTGCATCGAGACCCCCCTGCCCCCAGGCATAGTCACCAGGGTTTGAGTGCAGCATGCCTGTCCTATTACAACACACACACACACACACACACACATATATATATCTGACAATACAGCATACAATTCCTTTGAAAAACAATCATGAACATTAAAGATTACATATGTCACTAATGATATGACATGATGACAGTCTAGTTAATTTGGCTGAAAATGATATTTGCTTTTACCATGACAGTGGAGGGGAACCTGGAGCACCTGAATTGGCAAAAAGGCCAGCAAGAAACTGTTGTACTATTCTAAAAGACAAAAGAACAAACAACAATATGAGGTTCACAAACGTATGTTTTGCATGGTTTCCTGACCTCACTTGAACTATTTCAACTGAGAAAACACACCACTTTTTTTTCTATACATGTTACCAATGAGGCGGGAAAAAAAAAAATATATATATATATATCATAAATGATAATATAATTCTGGTAATGATAATGGTTCTGATAATGGTTCAGGCATGCTGATAAACCTACATTAACCTCTGATGATTGTGTAAAATGTTTATATAAATATTGATAAATTATTGATAAAAAAAACAAATATATAATAATATAAAAAACAAAAACATAAGCATATTAATCCACAGAAAATACACAAGTATTTAAAGATACAATGAAGTACATTCACAGCCCTAAAAAGGTCAAGTGTGTCAGAGATAAGACACGTGAACATCGAACCTTGCAGTGAAACAGATGATCAATACTGAAACAGTTTCAATCTCATTTATAAAAGCTGTTTGGAAAAGAAGAGTTTTTCATGAGGAACACTAATCACTCAACACTTGAAATTTACACACCCAAGTATTACTGAAACGACATTTAAACATGAATTATGTTTCCTCTTCTGAAGATGAATACTGATGGCCAAAAACGGGGGTTTCAACAAAATAAATGACCCCAAAGTTACATCCAAATATCTCACAGACGCACGC
>JAOTRN010000046.1:22492181-22515635 GCA_028566695.1 Bagroides melapterus | reverse complement strand
AAGTGAAGTGTAGAACATAAAAATAAAATCTTTGGTGACAGAATAAAAATAATCAACTCGTGTAGATTGAACATGCCTATGAGTTAATGTAGTGCCAGTGTAACAACATAATTTAATCTACTAATACTATCTGGATAGTATGAAAGTATGAAATGGGACAAAAAATAGCTTTCTGAATAATTTTCTCAGAGTTTTTCAGTGTGGCAAAAACAAAATATGGGAATTGCATAAAACCTCGGTGAACCTTGGTTATATTTATGCCATTTTAATCCTTTTAAAACACCAGATTCTATACTAAGCATCAGTTTCTAGAATTTATTTGTAAAATTGCTATTAGGTAAAGAGTATTTCCCCTGTAATTCTGTTCTGTACGTTTATACTTCTCTCTAAATTTTTACTTGACATGAATATAGCACAAGCAAAGCTTCAGTTTATTCATCTTCAGTTAAGTTGATAGTATGAATATATAGTCAAAATAAAGTCAATATTACAAGAGGATATTAAAACACAGTGGTCAAACACGCAGGTCTGCAAAATCTTTAGACAGATTAGATTAATCCCTACAAAACTCAAAGTCTAATAAATAATCTAAAAATCTCTAATACAGCAAAATATTTTTATATATATTTTTATTATATTTTATTTTTGTTGCATGATGTTATTGCTGTATTATTACCTAAATTATGACTCAGTCTCTTCTGTGAAAACACTGCACTGGTAAGAGGAAGTAGCTATTTTAATAACACCAGAAGTAATCTGAAGTGGTCAAGAAAACTGAAAGGATGTTACTAGTCGGTCAGCACAGCGAACAAGACAGAGCTGCTTTGTCAATACACTGGTAATATACTTCCTATTCTTCTTCTTCTTTGTTGTTTATTTTTTTTTACTGTGTCTTCTAGTTGTAAAATGTTATTTAAAAGGAAAAAAACAGACATACGGTAATATATTGTGAGGAAATGTACACATACAGTATATAATAAGGAAAGAAGAAAAAATTATTCAGTTTTGTCATTCATTTCTTTTTCAGACAACCATTATGATTTTCTACAACGGGTCTGTCCTTTTCTTCTGGGCATTTCTTGTTAATAATTTCGCAACCGGCTTTTTAGAGAGAAACATGTTCCCCTGCATGTATTCTGAAAAGACTGACGCTTACAACTCATTCTTAAATAAGCATGTACGTTCAGATGCCCCAAAATCCCTTAACCAAAACCAGTGGCAAGCTTTTATTAAGCAAATAGGGACATGCAATCGACCAGTTCAGTCTTTTATCCCGTACGCCCTGAAAGAACAAGTGGACAACATCTGCTCTCCTTCAGGAGGTAAAATATACTGGAATAACCTGTGTGTCAGCAAACAGGAGTTCAACTTCATTACAGTGTACGTGGACAACAACTGTGTCGTGACGAGCGTCGTGCCGGAGGAGAAGTATCTTTTATTGGCTTGTGATGAGATCCAGGATTATTGTCGTCCAGTGCATTTTCAATATAATCCGCATAATGATGGACCAGATGACACAAAACCAGACTGCAAAAATCCTTTCACTCAAATCCGAGATCATCTGATCATCAGAATGATTAACAAAAGCAAGAAGAATTTATACTTCTGACACCCTTAATTCATGTGTAATCACATGAATTTGTGTTTGTTTCCTGAAATTACTGCACATTTGCTTAAGTCTGGCTATTAACAGCACACAATTACTCTTTTAACTCTCGCTGGATAGTTACACCTCTATTATAATAATAAATACGTTACTGTGGATAGTCATGTCTGCTTTTTTAATGACAACTTCATTGAGATTGCTTTTATTACTAAGCAAATTACTATCATATAAACTTGTGTTGATTTTAGGTCAGGTTTTTTTTTTTGTCCTGCACTTGTGACTGTGTTTGTTTAACACTTGAGCAATCATAACAATATTCTACAAAAACACTGTATTAGGCTACCTTTTTTTTTCTTTTTCTTTTTCTTTTTACAATAGATTATAAGGTATTGCGTATAAATGCAGAAAGACGAAGGGAACAGATTTCAGGATGTACATCATTTCAGTCTTCAATAAAGAGAATTGAAATTACATGGCATGTCGCAATCGGTCTTGTAGAGCTGTAGATCTTTATCCTGTTCTGCATGGATGAGTGGGGGTGTTTCCTCATCTGTCAGCGGAACTGCAGATATTATCTTCTTTCCACACAGATCCCTGTTTCAGCAAATTGTCGAGAATGATACAAAGGCATTCGTCTTCAAGCAAGCGCACTGACCTTTACTAGTACACATTATATTACACAAACATCAGTCAAAATTGATTCGAGAGTTGGCTGCTCATCTGGTCAGGTGTGTGTGTTATTCCTTTTATTTCACTTGCAAGTGAGCCCTCAGCAACACACACACGTAATGTAAACACACGTTATTCAATGTAAAAATTCAATGAATGGAAGAATTCCATATTCACAGAACCTGGCATAGATTGAACAATCACCACCTTCTAAAACTCACACTCAATAGAATTAACCCATTTTATGTCCATTCCTCCATCCATCTTTCCATTTACAACACGGCTTATCCTACACAGGGTCATGGGGAGCCTTGAGCCTGTCCACAAGGCAGGGGACACCCTAGACTGGGCTCCAGCCCATCACAGGGCACAATCTCACACACACTACAGACAAACCAGAGCTGACAATCTGCCCACAATGCTCGTCTTCAGACTGGGGGGAGGAAACACCTGAAGCACAAGGAGAACACAAACTCCATGCACATGACAGAGACAGGAACTGACATCACAACCTTGAAGGTGCAATGCACTCCTTTTATATGATCATCAGAATGATGAACGATTTCTATAAAAAGTTTGTTCAGAAGGTGTATTTGTCATTTTTGAAACGAATTCTTCCTTCAGAATAATACTTGCTGTGAATCTTTAGTAAATTTAAATCAAATCTACTATTCAGCACAAAGGAATAAGTTCGGTTCAGTTTATTAGGACTTCAAGCTGCAATACCCACCTTAAAATCCACATCACGATGTTAACTCTTACACGATAATCGGCTGTAGATGAATAAATATCTGTCATTTATAATCTCTATTTTTGGATTTATTTTTACAGTTACTATTTTGGTTTGTTCTATTTACCAACATACTGTATAAACATGTAAATAATAAAAAAAAACATATACTGTACATATCTTGTAGCTTAAATTAAACCACCTCAAGTGCACCGCCTATTAATATCTACACCATTTCTATTTGTTTAAAACACATTATCTGTTCAAGCTGTACATCACAGTCATAATGAGTTATATGCCTAATATATGTACTCTCAGCTACAGAGTGTCTGCTTCCTATACTTGGTATTTAATTGAATTATCAGCAAATTATTAGAGTCATAGGAACGTTTGTGTTTATTATACCCGGTCTTTTTTAGTTTAGTGATTTATTTGTCTTTCTAATACAAAATACTGTAAAACTGTTTTAAAATACATTTTATTAACACACGGTTGGCAATACATTATACATCAAAATACCAAGAAAGAGGAAAGACACATTTGTGTCTTACACAGAGAAGTGAAATTACATGTCATGTTGGAACTGGTCTTCTTGAGTTGTAGACTTTTACCCCGTTCTGCATGGAGGAGCGGGCGTGTTTAGTCAGTAGAGCTCCGGTTGTTTGCTTTTCTCCACACAGATCGCTGTTTGATCAAACATTCAAGAATTAAACAAAGGCATTCATCTTCCAGCGAGTGCAGTGAGGTGTAATGGAAATTACTGTTAGTATGTTACACAAGCAAAAAAAAAATAAATAAAAATACTCATCATAAATACAAACTTGTATGCAACTTTATCTTTTAAATGCAGAAGTTTGTAAGAATTTATTCCCCTAAGACACAGCCCTATCTTTTGTTATTACTGATATCTGATAAAATCCATGGTTTTCAAAGTGTTGTCCCTGGATATTCAGGTGAAATGTACTGTATATCCAGGGATATATTCGATTTTATTAAACAGTTTATTAAACCAAACTGGTTCTGGTCTGTGTTTGCCATGTAAACTTCAAATTCTGAGATTCGTGAATATAACTTTTGATATAAAATACGAAAGCTTGTCAGATGTAGATGGAAAGGTGGAAGGAATGACGATATCACCGGGAAAAGCCTTTAAAGGGGATGGACAAAGCCTGCTATAAGTGAGTGTCACTACTTTTGTATCTATTAATATTCATGGTGCAAAATTAAATCTGTTATTTGGCACATACATACACTGTATTGTATATGTGACAGCCAGAATCGACAGAAGTTCTGTGGCAGTTTCTGCAAAATATTCAGAAAAACATCCCGGCCAATTTCCTTACAGGTCTGAACAACAATGTAGACTACTGACGGATTTTTATACAAAATAATGCCTTGGTTTAGTTTATTACTGTCTATTGCTTCTTGTAGGATTTTTCATATAGAATGATAATTATTATTATATTAAATGAATAATAATTATTATTAACAACAACAACAACAATAATAATAATAATAATAATAATAATAATAATAATAATAATAATAACAATAATAATTATTATTGTTATTATTTTAAAGCCAAATTTGTGCCAAACTTGTGCAGACATCAAACTTGAATTGCTAAAGTAAATTCAAATATGTGATATGATACAGCTATAAACAGTTTTTTCTACTTAAAAAATAAAATAAAATCTGTATACAGAGACCTGATGTTCAACCAGGATGAATCTCACCGTATGTATGGCTCGATGTCCTGCTGTGTCCACTTCTCCCTCATAGCAAAGAGAGCGTTAAAGCGCTCCAGTGTGTCCTCAGGCAGATCTTCTACTCGCAACAGTGAGATGGTCTCTGGCCTTGAGGTGCAGTCCACCAGAGCCAAGCCCTGAGCATCACACACATCACCCACAGTATAATGAGACATCACCTACTGGATGCTGCACAAATCACTGACAAATGTGTGCATGCGCTTCCTCTTACGCTGAGCTGGTCTAGGCGGGTGTTCATGCCCTCAGGAACGCTCTGCTGCCACACTTCTTGAAACTCGGACAGGTTGAACTTAACAGCGTTCTGCAGCAACATTTCAGCCATGGCCCTGCACACTTTATCCTCCTCCAGCGCATACATCACCTCTCCATCTGAGCAATGGACGGAGTGAGTGATCAAGTGTGATTTATTTAATAAAAAAAAAGAAGAGAAAAATTCAGCAGCTGAGCCACAGACTAAATTTACTGACCTTCAGCGTTATAGCGTCTTCCATAAGAGTCGAGACAGTGCTCTATCATTGCTCTGAAAATGATGCGGTAGAGTCAGTGCACATAAAACATCTTTTAACGTATTCCACAAACAAACGGAAAATTCTGGAATAATAAGTTAATGAATAAAATTACACCCTGTGGACCCCAGCTGCACTCACTTAGGCTCTAAAGGTGCCAGCTCCTCCAGACACACACTGAGAGGCACTTTACTGAAAGACCATGACTCTGAATCCACCAGCTGAGTCACATGACCCAGGAGCTTCAGCTCGTAATCAAAATCCAAAATCCGCCAGTATCCTGGAGAGCAGAGTACAAAAAGGAGTAAAGAGACTGGACTCAGATAGAACTGGGCGATATGACAAAATATCTCATCACAATATTGAAAAAACTGTGATGTAAAATATATCTGTTAACTAGCTGCCAAATCAAAAGGAAGATCTTAAAAGAAAGATTTTAAAATTTAAAATGAAGGAGTGCTGAACCGAATTTGAAGATACTTTCGAATGATGACTCCGAAAACACTGAAAATGGGAGAAACTTTTACTACCTTAATTTGAAGATTTTGCCTACGTTAACTGCTTTTTTTTTATATCTATTTTAAGATTAGAGATTAATATTAGATAAAGGAATACTGTACATTATTTCAGATACTTCAACTCATTTTATAATAAAAAGAAGAAAAACAAAACAAAAAAAGTATAACAAATGTTGAAATGTTATCATGATAACAATATCATCGTAGCACCCAGGTCCAACAACCTTCACATTTCACACACTGGAAAGCTTTCTTAACCTTTCAGCATCCCCAGAATCAGATACAGCAATACTTACCATCTATTTTACATGCATGAATTCCACAAAGGTAGGCCTCAATCTCCTCTGGGCTTCCTTGGATTCTCTCTAGAAGGTCCTCCATCGTATACTGAGGACAATAAATACATCGTTCAAGCCTGTGTGCACTTCACTCCATGTAAATGGGTGCATTTAATACATTCGGATCTGTGTGTGAAGCGGTCACGTACCTTGATGAGCTCTGGAGACTCTTCCTGTGCACCGATCGGCGGACCATTGTATGGGTTCTCCATAAGCAGCTTCTTGAGTTTCTTTAACCTTGGTCGTTGACATCTCAGCTCCCAGTAACTGTTAGCATAACCCCATATCTGTCAATACGAACTGGTGTTACATTCTGAGTATTTACTCATTTCTCAGACACTTTTATTCAAAGAAGCATTACAATCCGAGAGTGGCAACAGTACCCACTGTGCACCTCATAACTCCACGACTGCTTGTTCTATACTGAGTATACTGGCTGTCTGGAGGTTTGCATGTTCTCCCTGTATACGCTTTGGATTCTTCTGGGTGCTCCGATTTCCTCAGACATCCCAAAGACATGGTGGTAAGTAGCCCAAATACACTAAGTTGCCTCTGGGCATAAATGATTGTATGAAGGTGTTTTTCCACATCGTGCCCAGGTCTCTGAGTTCCTGAATACACCATGACCTGGACCAGGATAAAGTGTTTACAAGTGGATGGACGGAAGTTAATGAAAGCAATCCAAGTTGCTAATGAAGCCAACACTTAATATCACATAACTAGCAAAGTCATGGACCTGTTTTTACACAGAAATAAAGTTTTTTTTGTCAGTTCAACAAACTATAACAGATTAAACATTTAGCTTGTAGGTAGGAGTTGGGTCTTCAGGGCTATAAAGGGCTTACCTGGGCATGAATTAGCGTCGGCTCTGATGCACTATCAGAGAGATGCTCTGGAGTCGTACATCCTGGTACAAACAGCAGCAAATTGGACGTGTCTGCTATTTTCAGGTCATAGGTCTTGTCTTCACTGCACAGGACAGCATGCTCCTCCTTGTCACCTCTGATTGTGAGACTGATGGTGAAGAGGCACGACAAATAGCAGTCAGTACATATGATTGGTTTGCAAGGCGGAAGTAAAAAGACTACATTACTTAGAACTTCTTTAGATACGTGGTTCTCAAAGTGTTCCATTATTTTGGACTAGTTAGTTGAATTTAATGTATTTAGTCCAATACGGTATCATACGCTAATCAAATTATTACCTTGTTGCTGACTTTTTACCATAATATAATATGGGTTGGCCAATTTCCATCTTTGCTCTATAATATGCAGTGTAGCTACTATTGCTAGCTAAGTAATTCATAAGTTCTATTGAATTTTATATTTTATGCCAGCTCTCGTCACTCGTGACAATAGAAGAAAACGTTGAGCACCTCCTTCCTGCTTCAATGTGTTTACACAGTGTATCGTCCAGTTCCATGAGACAGTAATCTCCAGAGGAAACACTGCCGCTGAATGACAGGCAGTGTGTTACAGGGTGCAAATCCTCTTCCTTTAACTTGGCGATTTGTAGCGTGGCCTGAACCTCCTCTAATGTCCGCATAGCGTCTCTTCGTCTAAAGTTTTTGTTAATGTATTCTTTACTTTGCCGCGGAATCAAAGCAGAGTAATAAGTATCAAAGCTAAGGCTAAAGCTAATCTTCTTCAGCTTGTTGTGAGCTCAATTTTCCCGCAATATTCTGGCGGAAGACTCGTTTGACCGGGGTTGCCAGGTCTCTCTAACATAATCAGTCCAACATAAAAAAAAACGTTAAAAAACCTAAGGCACAATAATAATAATAAGAAGAAGAAGAAGAAGAAGAAGAAGAAGGAGAAGAAGAAGAAGAAATAAATTGTACGTTATTTAGAAAAGCAGTATTTGAGAACTTTCCCTAAACAGTTCTTGCACTTTGTTGCGGTAATGTTTTGTGTTAAAAGTAAGAAGGAAAAAACAAATCACAAAAGTGGCATGAAGCGGATTGTATTAAATAGAATATTACATATTTATATTTAGATATAAAATATTACATCCCGGAGTATTTATTTCTATATTTTACAGCTGTGATTCGACGAGTACAAAAAGTTAATTTATTAAATAAAGAAACATCATAAATATTATCTGCTCATAGTTTCATTTTAATGTTGTGGAACGCAGACGTGAAAGTTCACGTAATTTTGAGTAACAAGTGTTATAGGTGATGATATTTTCACAGCTTCTAACCAATCAGATTTTAGACTTAAACAACACTATTGAGTAATATATAAATAAAGTATAGAATAAATGATCAATGAGAGAATTCACTGTCATACAACACACTGTTACATTAAAAGTTTAAGCAGTCCATTTACAGTAGTTTTTTTTTTTTTTAACCTTTTTATTTCTACCCAGCATTTTAGATGATAGCTCTAATTAAATCTTCTACAGAGATTGAGGAAAGTGTGATATAATGAACCGCCGGTCAAAGCCACACCAATTGTGTGAGATAACCGAGGATCTGGCATCACTGCATTGGGCGTGACGTTTTCTATACCCTGTAGACGTTGGCTCTGGAGACATTGGTTATCCAGTAGATGTCGCTATAACAGCAGGTTTCGTGCACAGTAAAGGCTGAATCCCAAACGCTTGCATTTCATACACACAGTGAGCAAAATATGGAGCAAAAGCATTGGTTTCAAACCGGTTGTAGTGCACATATGTAGGAAGTAGGAGGAAGGAGTTTTCTGAATGTGTCGCCGAGAATTTATTCAAAAATTTTCTTTTATTTGAAAGATAAACTGAGATGAAAAACATATTGATTTTTTTGTCCCAACCTCGTGCTCTCTAGTTCCTCGACTTACACAAATTAAAATCACAAATCTATCTACATTCTGTACAAAAAAAAAAGACAATAATGTGTGTGACATAGTGAGTGTCTTACTAAACCCCGCCTTGTCGGTGCACTCCCCCCAGTGTCTCGCCCTGCTCGCAGCCTGAGGCGTGCTTTAGGAGCAGGATAGTAAACAATCAGCAGTCACAGCGGCTGATCACTGACACCCTGGACCACTCATGATCTTGACACATGATCATTAATTCATTTACAGCTTTGGACAATATTCTGGGGAAAAAAATCCGCATGCATTTTTTATTTTCCACACAGAAGTGCCTTTGTGCGACTGGAAAGAGCGAGCGCTTTGCTTGATGGGATACAAAAGGCACAAGTTTAAGCCTGTCAGCTGGATTTAAACAGCCATTGAACACAGTGGCTGAATGAGTGAGGCTCCAGATATGGACGGATCAACTCACCGGTGACTTTGACCTTAAGAAATTATTCGGTATTTGTTGGTGATTTTTGTAGTTAAATCAAATCAAAAAGGTAATTTTCCTTTTCTTCTTATTCATTTTAAATTGACTGCGTTACTACTTGAAGCAATATGGGTTATTACTGTTCCACCTGTCGTTATTACTCATAAGAAAACTATTTGGTTATCCTTATCAGTTATGAGCAGATAAATGTGTGGTTGAAGTCCTCATTTCTGAGTAACTGTGGTTTAAAATTCCTATACTGAAAAACAGGCTGTTTACAGTATCATTAATGTAATAACAGCAACATAACGCACATTTAGGCTACTAAGTGACCATGATGTGTGGTTATAGCGTGTAGTATAGGTGAACTCTATGTTTTTAACATTTGCGCGTTTTTGTAATTTATTTGGCTCTGTCATGTTCAGAGATGGACTCGATCGGGAACACCATGCAGAACAAGGCTGCCGAGCTGGAGCGCATGGCTGAAGTCCTCATTACAGGCGAGCAGTTGAGGTAGGCGTGATTCTACACGGCTATGTCCCAAATCTCACACTGTACCCTACTAAAAAAAGTGCGCAATCATATCCCTTAGCTAAATTATCAGAATAACATGCTAACACATTATGACGTAATATTAAATATTTGGTATGGTACTCAGCCTCATTGTGATCTGGGCTGGCCACTTGTACCTAAACAAAGGACTCTCACCCATATCCAATCGCCCTACATTACACTTGAAAGTAACCTGCATGTCAGTATATTGACATTTGACATCATTACAGATGTGTATGCATTGTTGATGTGAGTGTTTGTGTGTACCATCAGTGTTCACCTTTCCCTGACATCCTTAAAGATTACCTGCTAATCTAATTGTTCTGGTCTATTCCAATAGTAGACATCATGAAACTTACATTTTCACCTCAACGCTCACGACCAAGGAAAATAGCCTCACATTTTCATCAGTTCCAGATGTGTCTCGGACAGTAGTGTGTGATTTGGGATGTGGCCAATGTGCTGCAGCGCTGCTATCTAAACAAAGCGAACGAGCGCTCGTGGACGTTCCACACAATTGAACATGGACTGCATTTGACAGCCATACAGGCTATGTCTGACATTTGACAGCTATGTAAGTTAGAAGGAGTTTTGGGTATGTTTAATGACTGGATTGCTGCTGTTGCAGAAAAGAACACAGCCTTTACCCACAAAACCATAAAACTCTAAAGATATCACTGAGCTGTGAATGGCATCTCAGTAGTTTAGCAATATGAATGTGGTGTGCCAGTGAAAGCCATGCAGCTGTCAGCTGATGTATAGGGACTGAATAGACACTGAGTGGAGCATGCTCAGAGGAAAATGTTGCCTGCATGTTGGATTCATTCACATTTACATTGATTCAACTGGCAGAGGCCTTTAACCAAAGTGACATAAAAATGAGGTAGAATACAGTGCAAGTGTAGACCTTTGATAGACTGATCAACAAGCCAGTATGAGTGATTTTGCAATTATTAGACATTATTCTCATGGTCCACCTTACTCTGCCTCTTATTTTCAGCTTATTGTACACAACAGTTGTCTTTTACTGTATACTTCATGAAAAGACCTATTAAAACTTAAGACCAAACTCCAGACTTCCTATAAATGTCTGGTAAAGGCGTCTTTTAAATGACTTTGTGCTCACTGGCAAAAAACATGTCAAATACTGTAGGCATAACTGAAGGAGCTGAAGCTAAACAGACATACACGCACAAACAGTGAGACAGCAGCAACTAAATGTGAGGGATGAAACAAGTCTGTGTAATCGGGATTGATAACACTGCTAGTCAGGAAACAGATTGTCAAGCTATGAATGATACAATACTACAAGGGAAATGCAATTATGTGCATAATATTACATGTTGCCACCAGCAAAGGGGTCATAAATCAGCTTGGGGGTAAAAGCAAAAGTAAGAACAACTAAACATACACACAGAGGGAAGGTGTTATATATGCCTCACTGTGCCTTACTATACTGTACACTATTATTTTGGGAGTTTTGTTATTTTGGATTCATATCTGAGTGCATCCTGCAGACTATACCCTGGCACATAATTCCCCTTACATGTTTATACATTTAAGGAGAATGTGAAGTAAAACTACATTACAGGCACATGCTCGGTGTTTTGAGAGATGCTTTCATGTTATAGCCACAAAAGATATCATTGCCTTTATTTGTATAAATCTATCAACATACCTGGGTTCATCTTATACTTCGAATGCCAAATGCAATCTGCAAATAATACCAAACAACATAAAATACTAAGAACAATTTGTTGGCATAATTATAAAAAATAGGAGAAAACCAAACAACCCATAGACAAAGAAAACTTCAGACAAAGAACATTTGAAATTCTTTACAGTAACATGAGCTCAGGTTTAAACTGGGTGTCCTGGGGCTGTGAGGCAGCCACGCTCATGATTATCAGTATATACTGTATATACTGTATATGATAATTATTATATAATGTAATACATTTTTATATTAGTAAACTTATCGGACATTCTCTTTTTAATATTTTTAATATAAGGTCTTTCATTTCATACTCTTTCATTGTAGAGCCTTTTCCCGAGCTTCCCAATGATACTTTACCCCATTTTCATTTATTCATTTTCAGCACAGTGGTACAGAGGCTAATGTTGCCACCTCACAGCTACAAGGTCCAAGGGTCATGTGTTTCAAACAGTAAACTTTTATTAAGTAGTGCAGTCTTTCTACAAATGCCTGATTTCAAAATTCCAATTAATATTTTTGTGCTACCTGCCCTGTGTAACCCTGAACAGCACTGAATCTAATAAATTCGGAGATATCAGTACAGGGATCCTCTTATATACATGGACTTATCCTGGTGCTTAGTACAATTTATGATGGATAGCAGATGTTTTTCCTTATGTGCTGTTATCTTTTCGTAATGCCATCCGTAGTTCCAGTGACAAATGGTGACACGTAGGCACTGCGTTCACCTGAGAGACTTTCAGCAAGGGTTTCTTTGATACTGTACTCACACACAGCTTGTTATGAAGGTGTTCTTTAACAGTTGAATTTCAAATTCAACAACTACATGAATCAGAAGTCTAAGTCTGAAATTGTGTTCTTTTGGAGGTTTTTTTTAGCCTTATTATTCTGTGTGCTCATGGGTCAGATCCCTGGCAAATTTCCATCTGTTTTGAAATTTTTTCTTTGGCCATAAACATACTTAATGATACTTTAAACGGCTTATCTGTCTTTGTTGAATTTTGAACCGCTTATGTATTTTTCCAATACATGTTGAATCAGGGGCGCCGCTAGCAATTTTGGGCCCAATGAAAGAACATGAGGTTGGGGCCCCTACCACACCCAATCTACATCAATAAATCAGATTTCTGAGGGCCCCCAAAGTGCCCTTAGAATCGTCCTAACTTTCCCCCACTTAGCGGCGCCCCGTGTTGAATTTGTGTTGAACGTTCTTTGCTTTTTCGCCCCGATCCCTATTTCTACAGGGTGTCCCAAAATTCATGCAAGAAGCAATTTTGATAGAAAACACAGGTTTTAATTAAAAATTGTAAATTTCTTATTGATTTATAAAGTATACAGTATAGGGTTATGTATGGAATAGCATATCGGGTAAATGGCCTAAACGGTTTTGCTGGCACATACACACTCTTTTGTTGAAATTTTCCATGACCGTTTTGCAAAAAATGTGGCTGAATTTCGTTGATACAGTGCTCAATTTCCTCCTTCAAGGCGTGGGTGGTCTTGCTGGATCCAATTTCCTTGAATTTTTTAATTAATCTCTTCACAGTTGATGAAGTTAAATCACTATTCCGACCATATTTTGTACAAAAATTGCGAACTGTAGCTGCCAATCCTTTTTTTAATATAAATATTGCTATTTAAAATATTGCTCAACAATGAAAATGCGTTGTTCTTTCGTGTAGCGCTCCATTTTTAATAACCCTGAACTGTCAGCTGTCACCCTGTCCTTTTTTGGCAAAACTTTACTGCACAAATGGTGCAAAATTCAAATCTTGCGTGAATTTTGGGACACCGTTTAATAAGATATTTTTGGTTTATTTAAACAAAGATAAATAGTTTCTCATACTCTAAGTGGAAAAACTTGTATGTATTGTTCCACGTGAGCGCTCATGGATGTTGAAACGGATCAGAAAGAACAGATTTTTTTCTTTCAGTTCTCTATAAATTGAGCTAAAAACTGAAATTGTCTTATTTTTATATTACCAAATTTTTAGCAACCATAATTGCCATTTTAGCTATTTAGAATTTCCACTTAAGAAAACCATCAAAAAAAGTAAACATATAAATAATCAGTGTTTAGAGTGTACATTATTGTTGCAGTTTCCTAGTTTAATATTAGTTTACAATATTAGACATGCTGTGTATGGAACGGCAAGAAAGACATTCACTCATTCAGGTCAGTTCACAATCTGAATGAATTTATCGTTAGCTTATCTATCAGTGTCAAATATTTGCATGGGAACATATTTAAAAAAAAACTGGGCAGACTTCATTTTCAGAATGGTCTATGCAGACTTTCTTTTTCTTTTCTTTCCAAGTGCCATGGATGATATCTTACTGGGGTAAAGTTAATGGAACAGCCAGATAAGATGTACAGCTCACTATTACTAAAGGGTTTTCAAACTGAGCCAGTGATGAGGAGTGATCATGATATTATCTTTTTACAGTTTACCTTTAAAAAGGAAGTGACCTTGATCATTTCTCAGCTTTTATGCACTATGCGTGTATTTATTGCAGATAACCTGGCTGTTTATTTTAGCCACATAGCAGCCAACCCATAAGCTATCAACAAACAATGTTCAGGAAATCCAGTAAGAAACTCTACGTTCGTCTTAGTTTCTAATTTGGTCCTGATCTGTTTATGGTAAACGTGAAGGAGATGTGTGAAGGAGCAAAATTCATAAACAGTAGATGATATGGTATAGAGGACAACAATGATGCGAGTTAATCCAATTGTCAAGAAACTTCTAATTGATTAAATTGAGTTTAATTTGCACATCACTTACAATCCAATCCAAAATCCAATATATATTTATATATATATAGACATGAGTTTGCATTCTATCGATAAGATTTGATTTTTAAATGCTGTATGTAATCTACAGTACGAATATATGAATAACCATAATGAAACCAACTTTTCTGTTATATTAAGTCACCATTGTAAAATGCTTTCTCTTCATTCTGAGACAATACAGTTGTGGTCATAAGTTTAGTTCTACGCTGAATAAACTATTTCACATAACCGATGTTTACATATAGTCCACAAGTCAAAATATTAACAGAATTTACACAAATGAACCGGTTGAAAAGTTTACACAGGCTTGATTCGTAATACTGGTGTTGTTACCTGGATCATCAACAACTTTTTTATATATTGTGATAGTAAGTTCTTCATAAGTCCTTTGTTTGTCCTAACCAGTTAAACTGCTCACATTTCTGCAGAAATATCCTCAAGCATTTTCAGCATAGCTGACAGTGGCTAGAGATTAGATTTGATTAGATTCAACTTTATTGTCATTAAGCAGTGTACTGGTACAGAGTATATGATGCTGAGATCTATCTTTTTACAATTATGACAACCGAACCGAGGGAATTGTGTACAACTATCACAAAAGGTCCAAACATTCACTGTTGCTTAAAAAGGCGACACAGTATATAAATTTTCAACATGATTGGTGTAAATTGTTATTATTTTTGTATATGTGTATATATAATTTGGTCTACTGGGAAAGATTTAAGTGTGTTATGTAGCTTCTGAAAAGTCGTACTAAATGGAAAACCACAAGATGTTTAAACAAAATAATAATTATTATTACACAGATTTACAATTTCCAAAATGACTTTCTGATTTAGTAAATCACACAAGCTGAATAAGCTCTTGTGTGTTCTTAGCACCCTGTATTTGACATGTTTTATGTAGAAGCACAGCTACACTGTATATAGGCAACCACACAAAGCAGTTGTGTTATTTAGTTATGTTATTTTTCTTGTTTAAAAGACGCAGTACATAGTGGACGTGAATAAGGAGTGTTTTTACACAAATCAGAACCTTAGTGTTTTTGCTGATGAGTAAATATGCTGATTAGTGGAATCAAGTATATCAGAGCAGGTTAAACAATGAATTATGCAAAGATGTTGTACGTTGGGCTGGAATAAAATTTCCTCCTTTCCTGTGAAGAGTAAACCCCACCTGCTGTACAGGCTCTTCTTCCTATGTATATAAAAATACACATTATGTAAATATACACACTGCACATTTAGGTGGAAGTATCATAGGGCATGTTTGCTGCTGAATGAATTCCAGTGCAACTGAACTCACCCCACCTGCTACAGGTAGACTCAGGTCAGGTACCGCAGTGTTTTTTTCCCGGTCCACATTATAAAAGCTTTCACATTATCAATTTTTCACATGAACCGTGAGATCTTTCAGACCAAACTGCCAGTGTGAAAGCCTCTTAACCAACAGTTACTCCAACTTAATTCATTTTGTTAACATTAAAGTCTAGCCATCATACCATTTAGTAAATCAGTTTGTGGCATTTTCCAGACTGCGGCTTCATGAGGGCAAAGTCATCAAAGACCGGAGGCATCATCTCCGTACCTACCCCAACTGCTTTGTGGCTAAGGAGCTTATTGATTGGTTGATTGAACACAAGGAGGCCTCAGACAGAGATATGGCCATCAAGATCATACAGAAGTTGCTGGACCAGAGCATCATTCATCATGGTGGGTTCCTCTCAAGCTCCTCAATGCTAGATTGGATTCCTTTTACTTTTAAAGAATCACACTCACACAAAAATATTAAGAATTTAAAAGGTGCCAGAAATGTTATTAAAGAACCATTTGTTTTTTTCATAAAGAATTTTTATTTACATGAGTCATCAACCATTTGTCTTGTTTCCTGCAATAAAAGTAATCATTTTTTCACCTCAACATGATTCTTTCCTGTAATAGAAAGTAATAAACTCACCAAACAAAATGGTTAAAAATCCATCAATCAAATGACAAAAATAGTAGTAGACTTGTACTTTAAATACAGATCACCAGCAGTCATGAAACTAGGCTACGGAACGTGTGAATTCTCAGTGGTGGATGCTACAGTAAGTCACCATTCATCGTCCAGATGTTGACCCAGTGTTTATTTTTGTCTGTTGCAGTTTGTGATGAGCACAAGGAGTTCAAAGACATGAAGCTGTTTTACCGCTTCAGGAAAGATGATGGAACGTTTCCTCTGGACAGCGAGGCCAAAGTTTTCATGAGAGGCCAAAGGATATATGAGAAGTAAACATCTTTTTTTTTCCCCTTTAAAATCTAACCTAATAATTGCAATAACCTTGGTCAGGTCAGGTTTTCAATCTCCTCTTCCTTGCACTTTGTTTTTGTTTTTTGTTTGCGAGGTGTATCGGTACATATTGTTGTTGTCCATTTGGGTGCTTTCTGGTAAATTAGCAGTCTCCATAGAAACACAGGCTTCCAGCAGGTTGAGAGATGGGGACTGTGCCAACTTGATTCATTAATCAATGGTTGCTTTAGGTGCAAGTTGTTGCCTGTTAATGTTTTTTTCTCTGTGAAACCACAGACTCTCGACTACTGCAACCCGCTATAGGATATTTTGATAGCTAGATTTTTTTTTTTTTTTTTCAGTTTTGACTTTTGAGCAATTTCTGCTTGAAGCAAGCTAGGTTAGCTCTGATAATATACACTGTCGAAGTGCAACGTAGTGCAATGGTGCAACAGATATCTAGTATTTACGATATTTAATATTTAGCAAGATCATTTCTATTTTTTGTAAATGGTTTTTGTTAGTAAAATCAGGATTAGCCTTGAGGTACCAAATGTTATGTCAGAAATGCCGAACCTGCACAATCTAGTCAAGATTTTCTCAAGGCAGTGAAAGGAGACATTTATTTTAAAGGGCAATAATGAATGGTAATGATAATGAAGCTCAGTTTTTATGAAGAACTGAACTGGAATTGGAGAGGATAGGGCTGGCTGCTCTTATACATCCAGCACTGTGATATAGCTCTGCCTCAGACTACATTTAAACCTTGACCTGGGAGGCATTTGGAGAGAATTTGGTTGGTAGGCGCTTATGGTTTGGACTGGCAAATTTCCAACCATTGCGATACATGGATGGGTGGAATTACAGTACAGACTATAGAAGAGAAGAACTCTGTCTCAGGTTTGTGCTGAAGCAGAGCCAGAGCCAGAAGGAGCAGCACGTTGCCTCACTCTCCTGCCGTCATCCAGCCATTCTCCTGTGCTCAGCACCGCTCATGCGTAACAGAATCCAAATGAAGTCCAGCAGGAGACATGTGCTGCTCAAAAGATTTCAGGCTTCTTTTGCATAATCACATCAGTGACATTGTGCTCAGCATGGAAAACTTTACACTGCATGATTTTTTGACCTGATTTTTCTCTTGCAGAAAAAAAATGACATTCCCTTGTATTAGAATGTAAATGTGAGATAGCGTTTATTGCCATTATGACTAAAAACATGTTTAAATCTCAGAGTGTGACTGCTGCTATGACATTGTCTAAAGCCACCGATGGGAAGACAGTACATGATTACACAAGTCTCATAGAACGTATAGATGAGTTTATATAACGTATGAACGAGTATATAAAATTGAGCAAGTGATCATTTTAAAATAAAAATGAGCTCAAACTGATTATTAATTAACATTACCAGCCTACATATTTTTTCTTGATTTACTAAGCAGAACATTATTTTTATTCACAGGCCTACCTCTATTAGAAAAGTTTTTTTTTAAATATAATTTGAGGTGAACACTATCAATATTTTATTGGGATCATCTCAAATAGTGAGAAGTATTAGTCATAAAATACCACAGAACACAACACAACACCAGCTCCTGTACTGCATATCAAGATCAAGACTTCCTTTTTCCTACAGGCAGGATTTGTTTTATTTGAGTAAACATGTGAGATTTAGATCAAGTTGGGGATGACCTTGGCTTTGGAATTACATCCAGCTGTAATTGTTTTGTGACCAGATCCATTGTAAACAAAATTAAGTCATCATACACTGTTGCTTTACAAAGTATTTAATATCTGACCTGGTGTTGCTATGACCACACAGTTTGTGAGGAAAAATAAAGGAAAGGAAGTACGTACACACTGTGACCTTTTCCCATTTGGATTCATGATTTCCTGTTGTATCCCTTGTGTCTTTATGTCTGTAGAATAAATTATTGACATAATTTAGTGACAGACCAAGTCCTAACCTTTGCATTATCCATTTTTCCCATTTTTTCCCTTTTTCCTTTGCATTATATCTTACAATAGAGATGCACTGACACTTTGTTGTTTATCTGTATTAGTCCCTATTAGTGCTCGTTGCAAATTACAATTCCCACATTAATAACTCTATGGAGGCAAATGGTACAGTGAACAAGCTTCCCCAAGATCGAGTAATGTCAACTTTGAGAAAGTTGATCTTATCTGTCGAAGAGCTATTCTTAAATCATTTCTTCAACACTTTCATTCAAAAGAGCTAATTAGTATTACCACATGATTTATAATGAAATGAGTTGACATGCTGATATATATCATGGTTAGTTAAAGGGTTAATTAGAAGTCAGAGCTACGGCTGTTTTTCCCCCCAACATTTAAAGCTGTTCTTATTATCTTTGTGAGTTCATTGTTAATAGAACAACAGGAACAGGGTCTTTAATGTGTGAAAATGTATTATAATGCTCTAAACTATCAAAGCTGAGTACATCTGGTGCCCTGCCAAATGGCCTTTAAAATGCTGGTGTGTAAAGTAAGGCAGGTTCCATATCTCCATAGCTCACGGTCAGTCATAAAGTCATGATTGTTTAGCTGCTGGTTGGATATCACTCTACAACACTGTGATAAAAGTGAGTCCATGGAGATAGATTTATTTGTTCGATTTATTTCTTTTTTGTTTGTGCTTTCGGGTGACCCTTTATACAGACGATTATATAATTAATTAATTATGTGAAAATTAAATCAGCAATTTAATAAATATCCAATTAAATTTAATTACATTTCAAAGCATTATTCTATCTTACACCTTCATGTTTAAAAATGATACAATAACAAAATTCACAAACAAAAATTCAATTTATAGCAGTTCAGATTGTTGAAATGCAATGGGATTGTCATTAATTGCGAATATTGTCTTACAGAGTGCTGATTCTCCTATAAGGCAATTCAAAAACACATCATTTCTTCTTAGATGTACTTTAAACTCTCAAACTTCAGCAGGTCCAGCATTATATTGCTACATCCTGAAAATTCATAACAGTTTGTGAATAATAAAGCATAATAAACTGTGGGAATGGGGGAGGGGGGTGCTGGGGGGTAGTAACTTTGTGACAGGCCCATAAGTATAGGCAAAGACTGTTTTGTTTTCCCAAAAGATTTCCCCAGAAATTGACCTCACTTCCTCATTTCAGAAGCTACAAACAATCCTTTTTTTAGCCATAATTACAAACAGAGAACTACAGTTGTGTCCTTTGAGACTAGCTAATCTCAGAAATTAGTGCACTGTTTTTACTGTTACTGCTGCACTAAGCAGTCAGGCACTTAGTTGTGGACAGAAACAGCACTACTTAAGAGCTGCTATGAATTGGAGCAATTCTTTTGGACACTACTCCAAATCATAGGTTTTCCTACAGTCTGACAAATTATAGGCTTCTCTGCCAAATAGGTCAGTTAATAAAACTTAATAACTGCAATTATAATATTACAATCATATACTGCATCATATGTTCGTTAAAGTGTGGGGGAAAAGTCCCCTCCTGCACTAAACAGAACAAAAAACATAGAGGAATGTCAGAGATTATTGGTACTTTATAACCTAGCAACTCATTTTGTCTCCAGATTGATGAACGCAGAGAACAGCCTAATTAAGACACGTGAGGAGGAAAGCATTCCCTATGAGAGGACACTGGTCGCCTCTGAGTTTATTGACTGGCTCTTGCAGGAGGGGGAAATGGCCACCAGAGAAGAGGCAGAGCAACTTGGGCGGAGATTACTGGAGCATGGAATTATTCAGCACGGTGAGTGCAACTCAACTGGTGAGGGCAGTAATTGAATTAGTAGTGGTTCTTCCATGTGGGGCATTTAGATCAGCCATACAAAAAAATATTAATCTTCATAAAGTCCTCATTCACAATTCCATACATTACAGATATAAACTGATGCTCTGTTAAATTGGAGGCAGTAGTGGCTAAGTGGTGAAGGCTGTGGGTTAGTGATCAAGGCTGAACCTGAGCTCTGATATACACGAAAGTATCTTCTTCTTAATTTGGTCAGCTTTTTAGATGTTGCAAAATCATGTCTAAGTTCACTCACTTCCCCATTTAACTTCCATTATCATTACCATAATATAGGGCCATTGGTGTAAATACTCTGTAAGCTAAAATACTCTGTTGCTTCCAAGCTCTTTTTTAGAGCAAATAATTATAATACAGTTGAATAACTTTTCACATATCTTTTTGCAAAGTAGCAAAAGGTGAAAGGAAAAGTGGATTATAGAATGGATCATGTATGTAATAAAGAAATAGACAAACTTCTTACAAAATCTGAAAAAAAGAAAAATCTCTCCCCTTACAAATGCCCCAATTTTTGGGATGTAATTAGAATGGAGATTTAGCTGAAAGCTATGTATGTTGATGCCTAATGATCTAAGCTCTTCTGTGATCATCGCAGACATGAGGAACACACCTCCTGTAGAAAAGATTTGTATCTATAAGCACAGGTATAGTCACAGAGGATGTGAGAGTCCTTGATTTTAAATAATATTATTATTAATGCTGACTCATCAGAAATACGTTTGCCAGAAACAGTGACTTCTGTGGACAAAATGGACAAATGTGTTTTCCATATTGTTCATATGTCTAATATGAGTTTTAGGGAAGCTGTCTCTGAGTAAGATCTTCTCAAAACAAAAACAAAGAAGAAAAATGCGAACTTTATTCATGTAGATACTTGTGCTCACTGTGCATTCAAAAGCAAAAAAGAGAAGGCTAGGATTCCTATGTGATTTACCCAAAACCGTAAATAAAAAGGATTTTAAAGCTGCCAATATGAATGTTGTACTCATGGTCTCATAGATATAGTACAGCCCATTTAGAGGATGCAGCCTTTATTTGTAACATAAACATTACAGCACAGTGAAATTCTCTCTTCTTATATCTTTGGAAATAGGTGTCAGAGCGCAGGGTCAGCCATGATATAGTGCCCCTGGATCAGTGAGAGTTAAGAGCCCAACAGTGGCAGCTTGGCAGTTCTGGGACTTGAACCCTGATCCTCCGATCAACACCACAGATCCACCACAGTTTACTGTTTCTAGAAGGGGGGTTGGGGGTATTGGAAGACGTGTATTCTGCCAATTTTGTCTTCAGTCACTGGCTCACTGATCTGTAAAGTACAGCAGAGATGTCAGGTAAAATGGGCAACAGTTTGATAAAGAGAATTACAGAGTTGTAACAGAAATATAGAAGACGAAATATACAAATTGACAGAATCTGATAGAGAATAGAGGAAAGAGGTTGGAGGCAGCTATAAATGGTGGTCGTGTCATTAAAGTCATTAAAGGATATTTATATCTTCATCAGAAAGGGAAATGCAACCTTTTGAGCCATGCACAATCTCAGCCTTTATACACCAGTTCACAGTTTCTCTTATTTGTGACCTCTCCATTTTGTCCTAAGTGTACAGACTCTCTTATACTTCACCATATCACCATATTCCTCTTGCAGTTATTAAGGAATTCTTAATGACTTACAATAGAAATAATCTGTGTTTTGAATGTTTTGAAAATAACTGGTGCCAGACCTCGGTAGTAGTAACAGACTCCGTGATGATCTCTAACAGATGGACATACCACTGGAGTGCTTTCTGGCAAAGCGCTGTGTTTCAGACAGGCTCGTGATTTTAAAATTCATGAAAACATTCTGCAAAAAAAAAAGTGCTACCAATCTTATTGCTTATTTTTGCTAAGTGCCGAGCTTCCATATTGCAGGTCATAAAAGCTGCCTTATTTCAGCGTGACTCCATTAGCAATCAGGCAATCAATTAAAAAAGTAAAACGATTCATTAACAAAATTCAGTTCTATTGAATGGACACCAAATACTCTATTGTGTGGGTAACTGTCTGTGCTTTTAGTCACAGTTTAGCTTATCAAGCAGCAAGACTTTCAGCAAGGCATTCTGTTTCTGTTACATATCATGTATATTGTCTTGTGTTTTATCTTCTTCTGTCAGCAAAGTTTATTAATTCAAAGCAACACTAGTAGAATATTTCAGCTCATATAACAACATAAATAATGAAAACCTGTCCTAAAATCACATCATCCACCCAGATACATGCCTTCAATCCAAAGCGCAACTTATCTGTATTTGTTGAGATAACAAATTTGAAAGATGAACATGACTGGATTGAATCAGTTCCAAATTCTACATTTGTTTAAACTTTTGCATTCGAGTGATATTGTGTAACATCCACTATAGCTGCAGGAAATTTAATGGAAATGAAAGACGGGATTAAACAAATAGGAATCAAATAATTGCAAACAAAAATAAAGCAATTTCTCTTGTAAAAGATTTGGCTGTTATATTGTAATACACACCACATAAATCAATAAAGTCTTAGATGATATTATGGTGAAACTTTATAATTCCCTCATGACTGGGATACCAGAGATTGTTTTCACTTAACCATTTGAAGGGAAAATAAAAAAAGATCTCATTAGAAGATATTTTACAGTAGGTGATACTGTCTCTAAGAGAATATAGGGAAAGAAACAACAACATATAGAATCCTTATGGAAATAAACACTCACCATCCACTTTATTAGGAACAGTTGTAAACCTGCACAAGCATATTCATTCAATTCAATTCAATTTTATTTGTATAGCGCTGTTTACAATGGTCATATTCACAAAGCAGCTGTACACAATCAAAGACAATAATGAAATGTGAGAGTAGTGAATCAGTTTGTCCCTG
>JAOTRN010000046.1:22475820-22488127 GCA_028566695.1 Bagroides melapterus | reverse complement strand
TAATACTCAACATCCATGAAGTTATCTAATCAGCCAATCAGGTTGTGAGTAAAATCATGTGCACAGTGCATAAAATTATGCAGAGATCATGGTCAAGAACGTCAGTTAATGTTCACATCAAACATCAGAATGAGGGGAAAATGTGATCTGTCGGACTTCCCTTCAACCGTGGTATGATTGTTGGTCCCGGGGCCAGCAGTTCCTGAAATACTCAATATCCATGCCATGCTTAAAGTAACTGAGATCACACGTTTTCTTCAGTCCGATGTCTGATATGAACATGATCTGAAGCTTGGGACTTGTATCTGCAGGTGTTTTTGCACAGCACTTTTTGCTGCCACATAGTTGGCGTACTTGTGTTCTTAATAAAGTGGATGGTGACTGTATAATGAAATTAATTCCAGGCTATACCTGCAGACATGTCAATTATTCCACCTGCAGGAATGTCAATCATTTTCCAAGTATCTTTCTAAGAGGACAATTTCCATTTATGACTTCCAAAGCCAGCAAGGCTAAATATAGACATACAGTACAACACTAAAGAGGAACAATATGTAGTCCTGTGGGGGTTGGGGTTTCGATGGTGGGCTGGAGGATGGGGTGTATTTATGTGTGTGTGTGTGTGTGTACTTGTATATATAAAGAACATTTTCAGTATTCTTTTAAGATATGCATAATTTCAAAACAGTAGCACACGTGTATACAGACTTTTTCTCTGGCAACCACAGGGCGCATTGAGGGTCACTGAAACAGCTTCGATTTGCTTTGCCAAAAGGCAAGGACCTTCAGCTCAACTTTCAAGTGGGAAAATCAACAGGAAAAAAAATACACTAAAGATTATTAATCTGAAATGAAGGAATTAAAGGGATCAGGGCTTCCAGGTTGTCAGTTAAACTCACTGATATTAAAGCAGTTGCTCAACTGTCTGTCATTTCAGAGTCATGTGCTAATTCGCTCAAAGAAGACTGGCATGTGAAAAAAAAATCAGCCATTTTATTTGTATCAAAAATACCCTGAGAAGATCTAGCTTAGATAATGGATAAACAGAAATGTTTTAATAAGCAATAACGGCCAATCCTAATATAGGCAGCAATGAATGGACTTAATTGAGAGCAGTTCTGATTGCAGAGCTGTTTTGGATAAGTACAAACAGAACATGTGTTATGAAGTCAATCTTATTTTTCCATGACACACTGATGTTCTCTGAGCCATACCTCTTACGTGTTTACCGTATATATGTTTACTGTACATATGATTGTGTATAGTTCCTCAAGTGTAGGAAATTACGGATGCTTTGGTTGTCAACTTTTCCATTGGATGTGTCAGTGGGGTGCTTCAAAGACCTCATTCCTAGATACTGTGTGCAATTCATTCATTCGTTCATTCATCAATAACTGCGTTGTCCTGGTCAGTCTTGTGGTTGATCCTTGAAAAGATCTATTATTAGTCTTATAATGCATTGTCACCTATGTCTCATATATGTTTGGACATCTTGCGTTATGCTAGTAGGAAACATCCCCTTCAAAAAAACATGGACTTGTCAAGTCAAGTCAAGTCAAGAAGCTTTTATTGTCATTTCAACCGTATATATTGCTTACGCATTCCACAGTGAAATGAGACGTTTCTCCAGGACAATGGTGCTACATACTGTAGAACAAAAGACAAAAGACAGAGCTAAATATAACAACATCGAGCTAAGGACATAGCTAAGTGAGTTAGTCCTAGGCATCTGTGCAACCTAGTGCAAACAAGAGCAAGACAAAAGACAAAAGACATTACACATTCTACAGTACAGTACACGTGCAAAAGTATAGTAAAGAACATTTAGCATTTAACAGGGAATGCTTTTCACTACATTTTGCAATGTTGCTGTAAGTATTTGCTTTAGTCACTAGAACATTAGTTAGCTTTAATATCAGATGATGAGGCCTGGCTTGCAGTCTGCATTCATCCCAATGTGAACACCTTTGTGGAGTGGGGTTGAAGTCAGGGCTCTGTGAAGATACAGCGAGACTTCCACTCCAATCTTTGTAAACCATGTCTTCATGGAGCTCACTTTGTGCACAGGGGCACGCTCCCTCTAAAATCTGTCCATCTCTAAGAAATTGTGCAATATGACAAAAATAAGTGCCTAAAAATAGGATTTGCATAGACTGATCCTATCAGATGAACCCATTTTGGCATTGATCCAAAGATGACAAAGTATATTTTAAAGCTATTTTAAGGCACACAGAAGAAGGACTAGACTTGTTGGCAAGCAGAGGGATCACTGTTGATACTGTGGGCATCAAGATCATCTTTGTTTGATGCAAGAAATAACTCAAAGATGACCGAACTTTTGACTTGCAGTACGTTTTTAACTGAATTCACTGTAGCAGACATTTTGTCTCAGACACTCTTCATATCTGATGGTATAAAGTTGGTTAGGTGACAATGCATGTTGTTATCAAATCACATTAAAACACTGCGGCTTCATTTTTTGGTGATTTTTAGTGTTCAACTAAGATAAAGATAAAGTCTAGCATGTCATTTTGGGCGTTTCTCCTAAACAAATATGGGTGGCTGCTCTTTATAGCTGTAAGATTTTTTTTGACTGCTGTTTGTGGATTCATTCCACAAACTGGTCATATGCTTGCTCAACAATATCTGAATGTAGACAGCGCTGGAATGCAACTGTAAATCCGTTGGCTGTAAATGCAGTCGTACCAGTCGCAGCCCTGTTGTGCTGCTGTGCAGTTGTTGAGCCATTAATGAGCATGACAATGAGAGGGCACAGTGCACATCTAATCACGTGACAACCGTTTAAGGCAGAGTGCATTTCTCTGCTTTTCCAGCATGTGTTGGTGTCCGTGTGCTTGCAGTTTTGTGTTTATTGGTATTGTTAACATGGGCTGGGGAGTCTGGTATATAAGATCCATGTGATTCTTGTAGCTATTAACCGTGTTTTGATGTGTGAGGCGAGTCGGTAGAGGACAACTGGACTGAGTGTAGAGTAAAGCAGGCTTTGTCCTAATGGAATTGTGAGAGAGGACACACACTGAATTGGCAACATTTTTGTAATGTCTGCAAATGTCAGATTACACACACACACACACACACACACACACGTGATCTTCTGAACTGAATTATCTAACACCATAATTCTATTTTTGTAATTCCCACATTCAGATGTCTACAAAAGATATGGGCAGAAAGAATGTATTTGCTGACAGGACTTAAATATTTGTTTATGTGTATAATGTAACAGAACCATTTTAAAATTAATGTAAAAGTTTTGGACTACAGTTACTCACATTTGTCTAACCTTTGTTTTTACGAACTTTATGTTCATGTTCATCTCATCCCAGTCACCAACAAGCACCACTTTTCGGATGGTGACCTCCTGTTTCAGTTCCGGATGAATTTTCGACGTCGGCGGCGACTGATGGAGCTGCTGAACGAGCGAACTCGTGTGATTCCAGAGAGTCACGACAGCCCGTTCTGCCTGCGCAAACAGAACATGGACAGCAGCAACAACAGCTTCCTCTCTGGTCAGTGTGATGGACTGGGTTGATGGGAGAGTAATGAGCATCTTTACCATTGTTAAGTGCAGGGTTGAAGCACAGTTGGAGTAATAGCACACTTTTTCAGTTATAAGGTTATAGGTGGAAAGAATAACACACCTCTTTGTGGTTAGAAGTTGGAGAAATAGAAAATCTCTATATAGTATAACAAACCGCCAGTGGTATAGGGTTTAACAGAGAAAGTTGTAATTTAGGTTCTGTTGATCTTTTCCCTGATACTGGTTGTTAGCTGACTTATTACCAGGATAGATACTAATGCATGGAATCTATGCTTTGTTCTATAGTTAGTTGCATTATACCAGATTACATAACTTATGACAAGTTACCATTACATATCTCAGAGTAGACGACTACAATTCAGTATTCTACAACCAGAATAGAAGAATTTCAGCCATTCACATAATTCACATGTACAGTAAACTGTCTTTGTAAAAAGAGGCTCAAGGGCTTAACTCGGAACACTGACACAGTGGTAACCATTCAAAAAGCTAAACTGAAGGTTTCTATATTTATAAAACTTTGAGGAGCTTTGTTTGGTCCTCTTTCCTTCAACCTTATCATCCTCATGCTGACAAGCACAGACATGTACAGACATGCACGCTGGATAGACAACGGCTCTATTTAACTTGAATTTCCCAGCCTCTACATTACAGATTATTCATTTACAGGGGTGTCTCTTTACCGCAATTGCTTCAGTGCAGTTAACACGTTACAAAGGAACAACTGTGGAATAGAGAGACGTGTAAAATCAAAACAAATTAAATGACTTTGTCTATAATGTCTTAATGCATCAGCGGGTGCTCAGTAGAAAAGGTGCAGCTTGCAATTATACATTAACTGTAATGATCAAATGTCTATTGCTAAAAGCAATTACATTTAATGTGCGTGGAATATGTTCCAACTGAAAAGTAACCTATCTTTTTTTAATTGTATTACAAAAGGGTGAAAAATTTAAGTTTTACCGTCCATGAAGACAAACTTTGCACACAAACCCCCACTGGTGTGTGAAAGAGCCTGATAAACTTGTTTTCCTGTACCACCATCGCTTACTATCCGTTTTTATAGCCCTGACACACATTGAATGCTTTTCTTTTTTGTTCTGCACAAAGTATAAAGTAGTTAGAATAAAAAAAACATGACTTTAAGACCACATTGAATAATAATGATTGATTTTCAAATTACTACTCTTGGATTAGCCCTTTACCAACACTTCATCTCTTATATGTGTGAAACCCACCACCTACTGTTTAATGCTGTCTTACTTTACACTTTCAGCCAGGCAGTACAGATTTACAGTCTGCAATAACTCCTAGTAATAACTACTGACTCTACTGAGTCCTACAAAGTTCTAACTCCCCCCTTAATATAGAGAGAGCAATAATGGATAACGGTGATAAAAGCCCTTCCTTGTAAGTGACTGTTGTACAGAGGGTGCTGTATGGGGCCAAAAAAGGGGGTCTGCAACATGCTATAGCATTTTGCAAGAGAGGAAATGAGATCAGTGTGTGGTGAGATGGAGCCTCTGCTTTTCCTCTTTTCTAGCTGCTGGATTATGACCTTTGTCTTGGTTTTGTGTGTGTGTGTGTGTGTGTGTGTGTGTGTGATTACAAGTACTACTTCAAGCTGTAAGTGTGGTGGGTTTAGTCTACTGTAACTCACTGAGCCTCAAGGAAACTTACTATAGTGTCTAAAACTCTTCTGGTCACATGATCATTGGATTAGTTAACAAAGACACTGAATCTCAGTACCACTGTACATACTGCATGTGATATTTAGATATTTAGATATATTTAGATATGTGTGCCTAATGTGTGTACCGGTCTGTACAGTATATACACTGTATATGCACAATCAGCATTTATCATCACTTTATTAGGAACATCTGTGCATGTGCACTTTCATGCAGCTATCTAATCAGCCAATCATGTGGCAGCAGTGCAGTGCATAAGATCATGCAAAGAAAATCTACCAGCTTTAGGTAATTTTCACATCAACCAACAGAATGGAGAAAAAGTGTTATCTTTGTGATATTGAGCATTGAGTGATATTGAGTATTTCTATAACTGATACTCTTCTGGGAGTTTCACATATAATAGTCTCTAGTGTTGGCTCAGAATAGTGCAATAAAGGAAAAAAAAACTGAACAACAGTTCTGCAGAGGGAGAACTCGGATGCACTGAAAGAGATCAATGGAGAATTGCCAGACTGGTTCAAGATGGCAGAAAGGCTACAGTCACTCAAAAAACATCTCAGAGCACCATCATGTTGAACCTTGAGGTGGATGGGCTACAGTAGCAGAAGGCCAAATCAGTTTCCGTTTCTGTAGGACAAGAAGAGAAAGATGAGGCTGCACTGGGCACAGACTCATAAAAATTAGACAGCTGAAGACTGGACAAATGTGCACTGGTCTGAAGAATCTTGATTTCTGCTTAATCACACAGATGATAGGGTCAGAACTGGGCAACATAAGCATGAATCCATAGACCAATCTGCCTTGTGTCAACAGTCCAGGCTGGTGGAGGTGGTGTGATGGTGTGGGGAATGTTTTCTTGGCACAATTTGGGCTGTTAATACCATTCAGTTATCACTGGAATGCCACAGACTATTTGAGAATTGTTGCTGACCATGTGCATCACTTCATGTCAAAAAAGAAAAAGTCTCTCATACAGGTTTCATGATGATGACAACGAGCTCAGTGTTCTTCAGTCACCGTCGCAGTCACCAGCTCTGAATCCAGTAGAACAAATTTGGGATGTGATAGAATGGAGATTCACAGCATGAAAGTGCTCTTGAAAAATCTGCAGGAATTGCATGATGCAGTCACGTCACCATGGAGCAGAAACTCAGTCATTGAGCCACAAAACAGGACAGGAACTGACTGCAGAAAAACAGCAGAAAATTGGAGCTCTCCTGCCCCATCTCCATGACTTGTATTCTACAAGAACCAGGAAACAGGCAGGAAAATGTATATACTTATAGTATAGTATATGTGACACACACCATGGTTACTTGTACTACCTTGCACACTCACTTTATTTACACTTTATGTACAAGTGTTACATACTCAGGATCCCCCCCTCCACCCGTTTAGGTTTGGTATTTAATGTGTATAGTGTTTTGTCTCTAATACATGTAAAGTATTAAATGTTGGTCTGTACTTGAGAGCCACAAACTTCCGGAATCAAAATTCAGAATAAAAATCAATAAAAAAGAAATTCTTATTCTTTTTATTCTGAGATTGATTCTGATTTTTATCCTGTGATTTATATTTATTCTGAAATGTTTCCAACATCTTGTGGAACATATACCACAAAGAATTGATGCTGTTTTGAGAGGCCCTTCTCAGGTTTAGTATAATGAAGTATATATATATATTGTGTGTGTGTGTGTGTGTGTGTGTGTGTGTTAATACTTCCTGTTTGGAAACTAAAACACATTTCCAGGATGTACTGTGTAATCGGTTTGCTTCTCTTTTTGGTACATGAAGGTATATTTGTTGTCTGTGTGGCTGAAAGTGTTTCTCTCTTAATCAGTCTCCCTTTCTTTCTTACTCTTTATTTGATTCAAGTGAGCCCTACTAAAGAGATTAAGGTGGTGTCTGCAGTGAGGCGCAGCAGTATGAGCAGTAGCTGTGGCAGCAGTGGGTATTACAGCAGCAGTCCCACTCTGAGTAGCAGTCCTCCTGTGCTCTGCAACCCCAAATCTGGTAAGAGCAACCATTCAAATATATTATTCTCACAATCATAGAACAATCAATGAATGTGGTTTCATACATAGGTAAAATTTTTGCATCACCCTAATCCTGTACTTAAAGCTGGGTAAGGCGTTTTTTTGGTTGAGTTGGATTTGGTGGGAAGCATATGTCATGCATCATCAAGAAGTCTGGCTTCACAGAAAATGGGGTATCTAGCTAGCAAGCAACCATTGGCAAGCCAGAAAATACATGAGCTGCTTCCCAAATGACATAGTACACAGTATGCACTATGTACTTTACCGTCTAAAATATGAATTTTAGAAGGGTAGTATTATCTCAAATGGAATTTGTTTTTCTAACTGGAAGTATAAGTTGAATGGCAAATCATACAGGATAATTTAAAAGACATTTGTAAGATGTCTTATCCACCAGAGTGTCACCAGCTACCTTGGAAGTTTTTTCATCCAGGGTCATTGCCTGAAGCCCCACCCCCTTTCCACTATGTAGGCAAAGCTGTGACCGTTGAGTGCATGAAGGGTTGAACATTCCACAATTTGTTTATTCGGGTGAAATGAGTGCATCATCTGGGTACTTAGAGCATTTCTTCTTGTTGGAATTTTCACACATTTATACTACAAAATGGTTTACACCTATGGCTTGTATAACAAAATATACCAAAGACACTGATTGGGTAATAAAAATAAGCACACAGAAAGAGAAATCTTTCATCTATCTAGCAATCTCTCTACCATCAACCAATCACAGCAGATTAGCCTGAATATTAACAGCTATATCAGTCTGTAGTCTCTGGATGCTGTGCTTTGATTAGCACAGAACCGGCACAGTATGTCCACTATGTGTCAGTGATAGATTCAGGGTGGTAATATATGAACCATCTATTGCCATCAGATCAGTGTTAGGTCCAGATAGTCAGACTCCTATCAGAGTTAGAGTGAACAGGATCCACCTTGGGAGTATTCAGTGCAGGGTGCCATGTGCACACATTTTTACACATTCATTCACTCTCACTTAAGGGCAGTAAATCCATTTACCCACGTTTTTGGGAGGAAACTGGAGAAATCCTGTACAGACAGGGTTAAAGATATGAAACTCCACAGAGACAGTGACCTGAACCAGGGTTGTGTGAGACAGTAGCCCTACCGACTTTCTTTTATTACTGAAATTTTCAACGCTAACCGACCGTACAACCAATATCAATGAACCATGTCTAGGAATAGCAATCTTGTAACCCAAAGTGCATTCAGCCATGACTGTTTCTCTTAGACAGGCTTCTGCATAGCTGCCTGGGTGGGTCAGGAGGGTGTCAGTATGTTTGCTTTTATGCCATAAAAGTCATATTAGCACAGCCCCTTCTGTTCTACTGCATTGTAATTGGGTAATGAAAATGTTGACAGAAATCCCAAGTAGAGTCGGCCTCTTTTCCCCATAAATGACTTCCTTTCCTGTTTGAGACTCTGCCAGAATTTGAAGCCTGGGCCTCTTGTTAAACAGTGTTGCTGATTTTGCTCTGAATTGTTGCACAGTTTACTGAAGCATTTGCGTAGGTTAGAAAATATGTGGTGGAGCTGGAAGCATGAAATTATATTTTTTTTCTTAATTCAAACCTAGGGTGAGAAGTTCTTTGGTATAGTATAGTATGGCTGTCAGCTCTCTTAAGAAATGTACACTGCCTTTCATTTTCTCTTTCATATGCTTTTTTTTTATGTCTATTTTAATGTGTGCTCCTTGAACTCTAAAGAGGCAATGTGTTATATCTAGATCTGTGTGTGTGTGTGTGTGTCTGTGTGTTTGTGTGTGTCTATTTGGCAAGCACATTCAGTCCCTGGAAGGCAAAGAGCACAGCCAGCAGGCAAAGACTCAGGACTGAACACTTTACACACACACAGTCTCTCACACACACACACACACCAAATTTGACCATCAGCCTGAATGATTCTCCAAGTAGGTTTAAAGCATAAAGGTTATCATTAGTGTGACCCCATGGGTTTAACTGAAATAAACCATCATTTCACTACATACCGTTTCCTGCTCTTATATTAGGTCACTGGGAAGGAAGAGTAAAAACTTCCCATGAGACAAAATCAGTTCACTGTCCTTTACTTATGTACATTTTGAGGGAAGCATTTTGGTGTTTGGTTGGAAAAAGCAGCTCGAGGTTTCTGATGGCTGAGACTCCACTGCACTTCTTGTAATCCTATGACATGAAATAGTGGTGTGGTTGTGTCTGTGTGTGTGTGTGTGTGTGTGTGTGAGAGAGAGAGAGAGAGAGAGAGAGCGAGCATGAGTGTGAATGTGTGTGCCTCGGTCTGGCAGTCACGCACCTTTTTTCTGATTGGTCATTGGCCTTTCTGTTCCTCCAATCCCAGACTGCCTCAGCTTTCCACCCATAATTAATAAGAACTAAATAAACACTTCAAATCTAAAATGTGCTTCAGCTCCTTTAATGCTGGGAACACAGAATTATGAACTTAGAATTCAAGCAATTTCAGAACTGCTATACACTTGTACACTTACTGTAAGAAACCCAGGCTCACCTCACAGGCTCAAGTTCACCTTTATGAGGAGAGTAAGACAATAAAACTTCTTCTTTTACTACTGATTTAATTATAGACACGCATTTCCTACATTTACAACACACAGCATTGTCCTGTTTGGATTCTTATAGTACACATAATACTCTTCTACTTGGGCTGTACACTGGGTAAAATTGATTAAAGACCTGATTTAAGGATTTTGGTACAACAACATGGTATGAATTACACATTTTCAGAGGACTTCCTCAAATGACATGCAGTACAAGCCACACTTAGAAAAGAAAAGAAAAAGGATAAACACATTCTCCTTTGTGTGTCCTTCTATGTAGGAATGGTTCTGTTTTAGAAAGGTTTCCTAATTAAACACGTATATAGATGTATTTAGCGTATGTAGTAAGTATAAGCTTGGTTTCTGAATTTTTTTTTTTTTTTAAGAACATGAAAAATGTTTTGTCCCCAAACTTGTAGTAAATGCAACAGACACACGCTACTAACTATCTTACTAAGAGTAATGTTGGTTGTTGTTGGGTTTTTTTTTTTCATTTTCTGGGTCAAAAACCATCACAATAAAGTTTCAGATAGATCTCAAAGCTTGAACTGAACTTACTATATTTGTAAAGTTATGGCTTAGGATCAGGAAGTTTAAGCTGTACTATATGAAATATAAATAATAACTGACAGCAAAAATGAGACATGATTTCACTCAGTGTTATAGATGTTAGCAGCTGTTAGCAGATTTATTAGCATGTTAGCTAACACCGAGATATCAGGAGCAAAACCATAGCCGTAGCTAAAATTCTCCCATGTTCCTTGTTAAAACTTTCACACTCATTTACCATCTAACTAAAACCAGTGTGTGATTTGAGGCTGTCATGTTCTTGTGAATCTTTCTTTTACACTGACATTCATAATTTAAGTACATTTAAGAGTTTGTACTTTTCTGTTTGTGCGAAGATTAAGAAGATTAAGTTGCACTTTTCTTGAGTAAAGAATGCGCACAGTGACTCACTCATTTGCTGTGTATTACTAATATCACCATGAACAGACCCACCGCACCCTATAACAACCTACTTATCTCTCTCTCTCTCTCTCTCTGTCGCTCTGTGTGTGTGTGTGTGTGTGTGTGTGCGTGTGCGTGTGTGTGTCTCACTCAGTGCTGAAAAGACAAGTAAGCCCAGAGGAGTTGCAGTCTCCAGGAGGCCCCTTCATAAAGAAGACATTCACAGTAAGTCACATGGGTTTCACAAAAAAGTCCACAAAATATACCACAAAATAGTCCAAATGTGGAGGTCCGTTATTTTTAATTCAGCTCGCACATGCATGAGATTAACTCCAAAAGAAAATCTTTCCTATAATATGACATTGAACCAAGCAGAATTAGACTGCTATGAACTACAGCAGATTTATCCTGACTCTGTTGATAGTGTCTGTATCTCTGTGTGTTTTGTGCTCCAGTTGTTCATATCTGTATTGAGATTTAACCAATTTTTTTAAATCATTTTTTTAAATGAAAGAAATGCCAGCACCATATTGTATGTGAATTCAGTCTCTGACTTTTTTCTCATCCTCAGCTACAGCTCTTGGATTCATACAGTAATTGGTCTCAACCAATTGCTCTTAAGCCTGAGCAAAGTGCTGTACAAAGCATAGTTATTTAACTGATTGTGTATGTGTGTTCAGATCATAGGTGATGCAGTGGGATGGGGTTTTGTGGTCAGAGGAAATAAACCCTGCCACATCCAGGCTGTTGACCCCAGTGGCCCCGCTGCAGCAGCAGGGATGAAGGTAATGTATCCATGACACCTTGAGAGATCACAAGATACAAGATAATAAATAATCTGTTGCTGGTAAAATTAAAAATTAACCCGCTAGCCACACAAAAGCTCAGCAGCCTAGAAAAAGGTGACAAATTTAAAGTTGAAAAAGAAGTGTGCATAATTCTATTGGTAACTAAACCCACCTTGTTGTATTATTTTACCCCTGAACACCCACGCATGCCCTGTGGCTTTCTCATCATGCTCAATTTAGTCAAATTTCCTTAGATAATCACTGGGTGTGTGTGTGTGTGTGTGTGGGCACACATAGGACTAATAGAAATTTATGCTTCTGCAACTGCATAACTTCCTCTTTAGCCTTGTTTGTTACATAAGAGCATTTTTACAGACTGCAACAATTCACTCTCCCTGAGGAAAAGGCTCTGCTTTGTTTACACATGAAATGTGGGGATTTTTTTTCACATTTCATAAAAAAATATATTTTTGTTATTTTTGAGAAAAGTGCTTCTGATTGTGATACTAAAGTACTTTAAAGATAAGATAGATCTATAATTTCTATAGGTTTACACAGGGGAGATAACTTCCAAATGGTCATCATTCCACTAACACAATATAGTAGTATTAAACTCATTCATATTTTAACATTAAAAGACATTTTATTCTAGCATCAAATCATAAAACCAATATTTACCCTATTGTATTACTCTGGGGTGAGAAAGA
>JAOTRN010000046.1:22441701-22454222 GCA_028566695.1 Bagroides melapterus | reverse complement strand
CCATGTCCAAATCATGTGTGCTGCATGACTGGGAAGTTTCTGTTTTCAAACACTTAAAGCGGGGCTTGTTTTCGACTAGCTTTGAATAACATGGACAAAGGCACAACCTTGGCTTGTAGAAAAGCTTTGTGAGGATCAGGGGCTTATTAGCCACCGGCTCTCTAAGCTCGCCCTTTTGTTAAAGGCCACAAATCCTTTTCCGAGGGACAATAGCAGGCCATGTCCAAACATGCTGAGAGCATTCTTTGGCGTTCCTCTGCATATATTAAACCTGGCAGGACCGGACGACCATTCCTCATTACCCAGTTCAGCAGAATGAACAGATGGGAAAGGCCATCATTTCTGTTATTGAAATTTTTTTCTCTGCGTCCAAAGTGGTTTTAATTGCTGGAATTAGTTCCATTGAAAGAAGTGAGGAGTAGATGAGATGGAATGGGTTGAGTGAGGACATGTGATAGCGTAAGTCAGGCAGTTAGCACAGACAGCAGTGTTTTTTTTTGGGGGGGGTCGTGCTTGTCCTGGAGCGATGCGCCGGAAGCAGAAGAGGTCAGAATGAGGTCTCTATCATATCCTGCGTTTTCAGTATGAGATGTCAGCTGAGTGGGTTTGAAATCCCATAACTATACTGTCATCCCTGATCTAGAGGAGACAGAGAGAGAGAAAGAGAGAGTGAGAGAGAGACAGGGAGGAAGAGAGAGGGCACATGATGTTTAGCTTTTGCAAAAAAGCCAGACTCAATGCTAAGAATTATGGCTTCCTTGCTTTAAGCACTAAAGGACCCCCACATAGCCTGATGCACTTGGCTTGTAAGATTTGGCCCGGATTTCTGCTGAGCTCAAAACTTAACAAGCAAAGATTAAACTTTAGATTTTGGCTCGCAATATCGCACCCAGTGTTGTCTTTTCAGATGAAAACATCGAAGATGAATTTTCTTTTGAACATTGCAGCTGGAAGCATAAGTGTTATTGCATATCTGTTTACAGTCACTGAAGATTGCTCTATTCCCTCAAAAAGATTCCTTCAAATTTAAACTGAGAGTCAGATATATATACACACCATATAAAAATCTATATTGTCTAGAGGAAATATTCCGAGCTCGCTGAAGCATAATGAAAATTTTGAATACATTGACGTCCTCTCACAAGGTATTACACCCTGGTAAAACTTTGCTGCCTGCAGCATTTGTTGTTCAAACGTGCTGACACATCAGCAGAAGTGAAAGTCTTCAGCCCTTGAACCTCTTCGGTCTTCTCTAACCCCAATCATGCTCCAAGCTGCTGCTGAGCAAGCACAATTTAACCCACTCCTCAATCGAATTGATCTCTTGGTGGGCCACAAGGATTTAAATCAGTATCATTGGTCAGTGGTCTGATTAGGAGAGGCAATGTCAGGAGGAAAGGAATTAAGTGGAGTCATAGCAGAGCTCTTTGTGTGAAACCAATGAAGAGGCATGTGAGGTTAAGGAAAGCGGACAAGTATGTAACAACACGTGAAAAAGACTTGTTCAAGGCTGATAGCGTGTGTAAGAAATGCAACGTGTCATTCTCAGTCACAAGTGTTCATAGGGACTGTGATGTATTGCACTGAACTGCCATGTTTCCATTACACCTGTGTGCTGTACAATATACTGTACATTCATATGCAGTCTACAGCAGAAAGAAGCTGGAGATTTCTTTATGGGCGTTTCACATTGAAGACTTGCACCACTGAACTGGAATCTACATCTTATTCATAAAGTTTCCAACACACTGGTTTCTTACAGTTTGACATCACGACAGTATAATTGCTGAAATTCATCTCTATAAGAATCGACAGTTTTACTATACACTCCAGCTCTATGAATTATAGAGAAAGGGTTATAAAAAATAAATATACAGAGTGTTGCATTTTGGTTTGGACTATTTTTGCTACTTTTGGATGCATTTTAAATTGGTTCTACACTTTCAACTGTACAATGAAAAAAAAAAAAACAAAGCAAAAAAAGATAAACAAGAATAATTTCTAGATTTACCTTTGCTTTTATTTCTGCAGCAAATAAATTCACATAACTTTATGTGGCTAAAACCCAATGTGTATATTTTATTTTGGTATTAGTTTAATATAATTTATAGAAATTTTGCAAACAGATAATTAAATTGAATTTGACTTACAGAAGATTAATAAAAGTACATCGCATCTTATCTCATTTTTTCTCACTTTTCATTTAAAAAAACAAGCAAATGAGTGTAAAAAATTGCCACTTGAGTGCCACATTTGCGTAATGTAGGCAATTTAGAAAAACTATATCTTTGGGAAATCATGCATTTTCAGATACGTACAGATAATAGTGGATTTTACAGTGATGTTCAGATTACTAATATTAAAAAGAGATTCAAGTGGCTTGAACAAATTTAGTTTATGATACAATTCACTAAAATGCTTTTTATTTACTTGTTTTAATTATTCAGGATTACTTTTTGCCAAACAAATAACAATATGTATGTTCATTTAATTTTGAAAAAAAGGAAATTGTAATAATTATTTTTTTAGTTTACGTTTTAGCACTTTAGACACAGATGTCTGTTAATTCTTTTGCTGGTCCAGCCTTATATTTCACCCATGTAGTTTGTTTTTTAATGTCATTTATAATAGATTCTGAATAATGATAACTAAGTGAATAAGGTGGGATTTTAAGGAGATAAATACCAGCAAGAGTCTAGTAAGTAAAGAAGTCAGCTTTATTTCTAACACACATTTAAACACAGCTTACACTGAACAAAGAACAAGGACATTCAAGCATTATATGAAAAGAATAAAAAAAATTATAACATTATAGCACCAACTAAACTAATTCATATCAACAGCAATAAGGACTAGCAAACAGCAGGGGACCGGCACAGATGGACTGAAAGATTAGTAAGCCAAGGAAGCCAGAGAATAAAAGAATGTCTTGAGTCTAGATTTAAAAGCAGTAATGGAAGGAGCACTTTTAATGTCCAGTGGCAGTTGGTTCCGCAGGCATCAAGCTACGACTCCAAATGCTCTGTTGCCTTCTGGGGGCGTGTTTTACAATAAATAATGAATACTATAAAAATCTTCCTTCTACCTTTGAATTAACCCACAATTCAGTCCCATCTTATGACATTTTAATGGATTTCCTAAAAGCTGGTCAACGTCTTCCATCAGGACAGACATAGTCATGTGTTTATAAATCATTAGACTGATAATTGCATCTCAATTCTTGTCAGCAAACCTAAACCCAACAGAATCTTTATTACAGAATTGTCCTGTAAACAGATTGCTTCCACACCAATCGCTTGACATTGAGCCTCGAATAGGCAGTTGGAATAAGGAATGAGCTTTGATAGCTTTGTTAGCGTTAATGAAATGGCATAGTAATGCATGCTAATGAGCCTTCTGTCAATGGTTTCTGTCTGATCGTAGACGGAGAGAGGAATGAGCTTCGAATTGGAAAGGGTCAAACCAAGGCGATAATAAACGACTTCAATCCCATGAAGGAGTACACAGTCAAGGTTATAGCTGTAAGTGGAATTCAGCAAAGCAGAGCACTTGAAGGAAGCCTTGCAGGTATGGAATGCACTCGCAGCACCATTACAGACTTCATGCATTTTACCATTCACTGTTCGCCAACATGAATTATGTTTGGATGTCCTGTACCAGCCTCTGTGTATTCTAATGCTTTTGCTATAATAATTACTACATTAAAAATAAATGGTAATTGTAGGTCGGATAGATTTGTTCATTGTGTTCACCTACGTTTTTTTTTGGACCTCTGGCTACAGAAATGTGATTTGAACATGCTGAAATATTGATATTTTGCAGCTCAGGTCCAGGAATTTGACAGAGAAAACACCCAACCACAGAGAATAATGCCTACAGAGGATGGTGCTGAACTATCAGAAGGTAAATCAAAGAGCAATTTACATCACTTGTCTTTTTGTTTTTCTCTCACAGCCACATTTTCTTTTCCACACATTTTCTTTTTTTTTCTCCTTCAAACCCATTACTTCATCTTTGCCAATGGTAAATTCCCCTCTGTCAAGACCTTTGAGACTATCTTTACCCATCAGTGGAGTATAAAGATAGTCAAGTTTAGTCAAGTGCATTCGTGGAGGTCATCGCTTTACCCAAGCACCTGTGCCTCCAGCTCTTCTGTCTCCTGATAAAATAATGTGAATGTTCACGACGCCAAGGTCAAAGATAATGATCTAGTTTGAAAATTCAGATGTCTCTGGAGGCCATGCTTCTGTCAGTTATGTGTGAAAGTGTTTATTTTCTTATTTAGACATGTTGTTCTTGGCATGTCTATAGGCATTTGTGTTTCGAATATTATTACTAGCATATTATGAAAGAAGAAACGTTAATAGATGGTGTTTTGAGTGAGGATTAAAGAGGATTAATCTTTCACTATCACACTATCTGTGTGATCGTCTCTGTAAAAAACAAGTATATGGCTGACCATCCGTGAGCGTTATCACAGCAGGTAGAGAATAGGTATCCAGGCTGATCAATCAGCTCGGCTGCTGCTGCTGTGCTGCACGAGTGAAGACTGTTTGAGGGTCTAATGGGTCGAGCTGTGGCCATTTGTTTTAGAGAGAGCAAAATCCAATCTGGGCTGTGAAGGTTTTGAAATATGCTGTGGGGCTCTGTGGCGTGCTTCAGCCCTCATCAGGACCACAGTGTGGCGAAACCATGTGGGAGAAAACCACATGATGTCAACAGAAGTTGCTTTTTTGCACGCCTCGCTCATAGACTGAGACTGTAATTTCAGACACCTCAGTGGAATGCTGCCGGGTAGCGTAGCACAGATTTAGACTGAGCTTCAGCATATCAGGGTGTTTTTTCTCTTTCAGCTGGTGTAATTACAAGGCTGATAAGAACAGTTTGGCACATAGGTCTATGTGTGGTATTGGAGCGAAATAAAAAGGCCAAAGGGACCTAATGAAAACAAGAGAGAGGCTAGTAGGCAGCTCTGGGCAATGCTTTTTTTTTTACAGCCTGAGGCTACTCACGCTGAGACCTGCTGTATATTGTGTTTCTACTTTTACTTTTATATCAGAGAGTGGAATTTTGTTTTGTGTGGTGGTTGTGGTGAGTAAAATAAGAACTGGAGTAAGACACAAGCCTGCCTTGAATGCAATGAACAGAATAAAGAAATATCTTTTCAAGCACAGATGACGTCTGACGCTCAGCGTGAATGGTGCTGAAGTCTTCATATTTCAATTTTAGCTATCTGTAGAAAAGCAGTGAAAGGGATTTTCCCTCATGGCCACCCACATCACTGTTGGTTTAGCTTGTGCGTATGTGTGCTGGATGGTGTTATGTGCTGTCACAAAGATCAGACTTCCTTTTGAAGTGGTTCTTCTGGGATCTTTCTCAAATAGATAGAATAAAAGTAAACAAGTCCTCATGTGGGATGTGAATCTCATATTTAGGTTCTGTGTTTAAAAACAAACATACAAACAAGCATCCAAAAACAAACAAAAAAAAACCAAATCACAATTTCCCAATGCTGATGAATGATGTGTCAGCTCTTCAGAGTATTGTCAACTTCAGTTGTTGCAACAGTAAAAGCCTAGAAACCACCTGCAATACTGATCCGTGTTTAACATCTGGATGGGGCATTCAATCACCAGGAGCATCTCCCACACACCAATTTCAAACAGCTGTCTGTTGGCTTTGAGTCGGGCAGGTCCAGAAATTGCAGCATGGAGAGAGAGAGATATAGAGTGAGAGAACGAGAGAGAGAGAGAGAGAGAGAGAGAGAAAGAGGTGTTGCCTTCAGAAAGCAATTAGTTTGAGACTCCAGTGCTGGTTTAAACCACCTGGAGTAGCATTTGTTTTTTTTTTCTTTTCTTTTTTTGTCTGGGCTCGTGGTAAAAGGTGGTGATTGTCAGAGGACTCATCTGTCACAAATATAACCCTGTGGGTAATGGTGAAGGAGACAGAGGTGTGATAATGGGCTTTGCTGACTTTTTTTGGCCAGAGGGCAGGACACTGGTGAACAGCATGGAGGAAATGCAGCAGGTCCTGCACCTACTGTGATCTTCCTCTGAGACAGACACGGTCAGAGACGGAGACAGGGCGATGCATCCCCGTTCCCATGAGAGCAAAAACAGACAGACAGAGCCATGCATTTGGACTCTCCCTAAATGACCCTGCTTTTTTTTAATGGAAATGTACGGTGTGGTTTCATTTAATGATTTTTTTTATGTACAAGAAAACACTTTTAATGAGGGATCCCTGATACTGAATCACTGTTGGAAGCCCTGGATAGAGACGTCTGTGCTCTATAGAGCTCTCTTAATACACTGCAATAGGAAGAACTAGATATTGTCAAGCTGAGATTGCTAATTTTGGCTTCAGTGCCATGGCTCCGAGCTTGGACAGATTTCAACCACAGAAATGTTAGAAGTTTCTCTAAAGGAGAATTTCTCTAAAAGAGACATCAAAGCTTACTGGAGGAAAAGGCTGATGGGCAGAACCTGAGGCCTCAGACACAAAAGGGGAATCCATGTCAGGCTCACAGTAATGTATGTCCTCTTATCTGCATATTTGTCTGGAATTCTGATGAGAACATTAGCAAGGATTCTTGAATTCACAGCTATAATGAAATAATTGAACGGTACATATTTTTGGTATGCAAATGACATAAATTATGTACTTGTGACATTCTGGTCTCAACTGACATGAATTAAATAATGTTCTACATCTAGGATATTTTAATCATGTACCGGTGTGCATGCTAATACACTGTATCACAATCACCTGAGTATTTGGGAGCATCTCAGGGTAGGGATCTGTGTATTGTTTACACAAATTGGGGCATTGCAGCAGACCCTGACTCAGTTTCCGCTGACACGACTACGTAAAACATCACCACTGGCATTTATCAAGAAGCACAACCAATATCATTCTGAAATTATTTTTTTTTATGTTGTTTTAAATCCATTATGAAAAATACTTTGCTTTAAAGTTAAAAATCACTAAGATAAGTAATCATCTGAGAGCTACAACAATGACAACAAGCAATTTACGATAACAAGCAGCAGATTTCAGAAATTATGATGTCATCTCCAGTGTGGAAACACGGAGCGTGTTTTTTTCTTGGACATTGTGGGATTTTTTTTAGTGAATGAACGTTCCAGTGGACCAATATCATTTTACGACAGATACTGCTTTCAAAATGGCCGACTCCCTGATCAGCATCCTTTGTGATATTGATTGCTCTGTTTCACTGCTGCGCACTGAGTCTGCTGCTTTCATCAACTTGAGCTGAGTGTTTAAAATTCAGCCTTAGTACAACAGTTTCCTCCTAATCTCGTAGTGATCGAGTGAGTTTGTGTAGAATCTGTTTTGTTGATCAATTTAGAGCTTAGACTCAGGTGAAAGCCACATAGCCATATGGCCAACAACAAAACTTCAGCTTCCTAAAACCCAAGTCATGTCACTGAATGGAATTAGCGAGCCGCGAGTTGTAAAGACTCGACTCTGCTGGTCAGTCGTTTAATAGCCTCTGATTTTATTTGCTGTCTACCAAAGAAACATCAAACTTGCCAGCCTTCATTTAACTGTCTGAACAAGAAGTGCACACCAATTGGCTTTATTTTCTGCATTAGTTACTGTTATGTTTGATCAAAGGTCTTATTTCTCACGTGGCCTAATGGAAGGGTAAGACACTTTGAGAAGTTTATTATCTGTGTCTAAGCACTCATTTACACGGTCATGTACAGACAAGTAAAGATGCAATCATGCAACAGACATCCATCTCTGAGGCTCTGGTTTGTTTATTGCTCTCTCTGACCTGTTCATCCACTGCTGTTGCTGGATGATGAGCAAATTATGTTTGCTGCCTGTGAGGTTTTGTGTGTTTTTGTGTGTGTGTGTGTGTGTGTGTGTGTTTGAGACAAGGCACTGTTTCATTTCCAATTTAATATCGCTGTCTATAATTAAGGTAGAGGGCAGCTCAAGGGCTACTGATGCAATCACAGGCATCAGGCATATTTCATATTTTCTGGACACTAAACCTGACTGCAAGCAGATGTAGAAATGATCCTTGCTTAAAGCCATAGCAGCCTGAGAACCCCCAGTCTCATCCATTCTCAGAAACTAACAAGGATTGGGCCTGCAAGCCGGTTTTTAAACTGTGTAATTACAGCAGTCTTTTAAGATTATTACTTGTCACACTGTGACCACTTCTGTATGAGACTGTGCCATAAAGTGTTGCCCATAATGATAGCTTAATGATAGAGCTGTACTTAACACTATTTACCAGCACACTGGCATTCCAATAACTAAGCCTCTTTTGTTTTTTTTGTTTTTTTTTGTTTGTTTTTTGTTTTTTTTGGAAGCATTATATTGTAATATATTTCTTGCAATATATTGAACCTAGTACCCTTATAGAAAAAAAGAAAAATTAGGAGGCCAGGGAAAACTCCAAACTCTGAAAGGTATGAGCTTCTACTTTCATATGAGCCATTAATCACTGCTGTGGATTGTGACAGGACAAAGACATCCAATACTGAACATGGGCACCCTCAAAACGGGTGGGAATGAAATATTTTGGTCTATGGTAAAAAAAAAAGACTTAAAGAATATTACTACATACTGTTTATGTCATCGATAAGCACAGTCCAGGCTTTTTCAGAAACAGATGCCACATAAACAGAAAGATACTTCAGATTGGGATATTGAGGTCGTTTTTTATTGTCCTTAGCTTTGTTTATGTCCATAATCATGTTTGGCTTAATTGTTGCCATTATCATTGCAGCTGCTTTCACATTGTGATTACTATGATCTAAACCCAGTTTTGCTGATGTGGATAAAAACACACTTTGTTAAAGAATTCTTTGGTCGTAAGCTGAGACTGATTTTCTCAGAATGCCTGGTGCGATGCACTCGCCAGCATCCGATTTAGTGCCACTGCGATCAAACACAATTCTTTTATCATTTTTCTCTGCGTCAGCAAATTGGGTCAAAAATCATACAGTAATAAGCTAGGTTTAGTAGTCGGATGTGAGAAGAGCTCCTCTTTTTCTTAGCATTTTGTGCATTTTTATGGCATGGAGCATTGCCAGTCATCCCTCACACCTCTAATGGGGAGGCACAGAGCCCCGAAGACAGGAGATGACTGTTCTTGGATGCATAATGTGGAAGTGTAAATGTGTGTCATTTGTTAATGAGGGGAGGCTTCTAACTCCTCTGAATACCGATTTCAGCCCTCGCTTCTCTTTCCCTCTGCATTTCTTCTTGTTTATGTGTAGATAGATATTTGCTCTAATCCACTTCCTCCCAGTCTCGGTCTCTGTTTAAACATGCAGAAGTAAATTGTCATTAACACTGTCCTCCATAAGCGAAGCAGATGTGTCCAGAGATGAACACCACTCCATCTCCCCTCCTCTGGTTCTTTTTCTCTCATATCCTTTCACCTCCACCAGGCTTTCCTTCATGATTTTATGAGACTGAAGCTGTGCAGTCCTGCAGTGATACAGGTGTTCTTTCACGATTTTAATCATCATGTGAGTTTTATCCTCTGCCTACATTTTATATAGCAGAATATTTTCACATTTGTGGATGCCGATCGGCTCTTTATATCAACTGAGCTTCTGTGCTTTCTAAAATAAGAAATGGCCATGTAAATATAGGGAAAAAAAACACAATGGGGCTTGCTGTTGTAGGAAAATAATCAACAATGGGGAGACCTGTAAAACACACAGTGTGTCAGTTGTTGAGTTTTCCAATATTCACCCCAAAATATTTTTTAGATATTATACTAATGCAAATTGCAAAACTGTTTGGTTAGATTCAATGTGGAACATCCACTAGATAAGTTAGTTCCTGTTATCACTTATTTGTAGCATCTGTAAAAAAAGCCTTTCTTTTCTTCCCTCTTCTGAATTTAAGAAAAAATGCAGCTTGCCGTTTTACCAAGCAAGTACCAAAACTTTCCTGTGGTGGAAAACATATTGTTACAGAGCGCCTACTCAAGATTCCTGTCATAAACTTAAAAAAAAAAAAATCTCACAAACTTCATATGTAAATAAGTCCATGTTTTTTTTTTCTTTGCTTTCTTTGTTGCATGACTGCCGTACAAATCCTGTTAATACAGAAACAATAACGTATTAGACTGAGCACATTAATATAAACCTGTGATTTGAATTATAACTGGCATCATAGCCGGGAAAAATAATCACCTAACACCTTCTGACTGATCAGATCTGAGAACTCATGAGTGGTGGTGTGTAAACTGTAATGAAACAAGAGAACAAATTTGAACAGCAAAAAAAAAAAAGCTTCATAATGAATAATCAAGAGGTTTTATCCAACCACTGGATATCGGAGAATATTTCAAAGAATTTTCTTCACTGTGCGCTCGAAGTAGTAATTGATGTCAACTGCAAACGTCTTCGTTTTGCACACTGCTTGTGGGAATAATCTTCTCAGTAGCAACAACATAATAAAGGCCTGAGTGTTACATTCTGCTGTGGTCTGATTTTAGCTGACATTCAAATCTTTTCAAAGAGTACAAACACTCCCTCTTGTTTTCACAGCTGTAGATCTGAAAAAAGTGCGGCCTTCCAAACAAATGGCTCCCATCCAGTGCTGAAGGCCAGCACCAGCTAATGGATGACTTAATAAGAGGCTCTTAGGTGACACTCCTTACACATAAAGTCAGCCAGTAAGGCTGAGGAAACGCTGTACTGGAGGGGGATCTTTTTATATCATCCATCAGAGCAGGAAATCCTGCTCGTGAAAATTCTGTGTTGCCACATTAATTTCTTGCGTTATTATTTATTTATGCTTGGCGTCTCCCTGCAGGGATTCTTGCTATCTTTGGGGGAGTTTTGTATGAGTACGTGAAAACCACACTTGGGCATTGCACACATGCATACAAACTTGCACATGTCCTCTCACACAGACTAAATGCACTGCAAGGACATTGTCTGATTTGCCATGATGTGATGATGAATGTATAATAAGGCATCTAAAGGACCATCTGGGGATGTCAAGGAATTCTTCAGGCACACATACATTTCTTGTGCAGGCATATTGCGTCAAAAAGAACGGCACTAAACGAACTCCTCTTTAAGTGCTGATTAAAAATATGGATAAGTGTCGTTGAGATATGTTCTTCAGTTCTTCTTGTTTAGTAGAGATCTACCTGAATACAAATACATTACTCTGATGGAGCAGACAATGTGTTCTGAACAAATAAGAGTACATATACTGTATGAATACAAACGGAACTACTTGTGACCACCTTTATTTGAAAGATTAGAAGAAAGTTAAAGTGTATAAACATGTTCTGTGTTCATTGGACTGAATTCCACTGGGCTCATTAGTAACTTAGTAACTGATCTGTTTTGTAGTGGTTTAAATTAGGTAGCTGCTTTGTTGATTTTAATTTTAAATAAATTTATGAGAGAATATCAAGAACATGCACCTCCATCCATCCATCCATCCATTTTTTTTGTAGCACGTAACTTGCACAGGGTCTCTGGGAACCTGAAGTCTATCCAGGGGGACTTGTGGGGGCAAAAGGCAGGGGACAACCTGGACAGTGGTGTCAACCTATTGCAGGGCACAATTACACACATACACACACGCACATACACACACACACACACACACACACATACACACACGCACATACACACACACTCACACACACTAACACACACACATACACACACGCACATACACACACACTCACACACACTAACACACACTAACACACACACTCACACACACACACACACACACTCACAAACACACCACACACACACACACACACACACAAACACACCACACACACACACACACACACACACACACACTCACAAACACACCACACACACACACACACAAACACACCACACACACACTCACACACACACACACACACACACTCACAAACCACACACACACACACGCACGCACGCACACACGCACTCACACACAGTAGACATATAAGGGATACCGCATACAGTACGTGTCTTTGGACTGGTGAGGAGAGCCTCCCTGAAGCACAGGGAGGACGTGCACATTCTGTGCACACGGGGCAGAGGTGGAAATTGAAGGTAAAACCTACAGTAATGCAAGAAAAAAGCAATTATGACCTTGAGTGATGTAGCTGAGGTCGAGGACTTGTAAGAAAAAGAATTCACATAGATAATGTTGCCACTGCTGCTTTATGTCTGTTGTTTTATTTCCTTTTTTTGTTTAGGGCATGAGCACTTCGTGCTGCAGAATGCATATACAGAATTTTTTTTAGCATTAAACCGATAGAGGTGCAGATAGTGTCACTGTGTTACACCATTATTCTTCAGGTAAACTTACAGTTCTGCACAATTCATTGCTGCAAAAAAAAGCAGCTTTAACACAAAACATTGTACAGTGACATGAAATGCAGCAGAATGCTTATTGATGCTACTCATTATTCTGCTGGGGTAACCATAGTGCAAATGATGTCTCACAAACGTGCACACACACACACACACACACACACACACACACACACA
>JAOTRN010000046.1:22413048-22438555 GCA_028566695.1 Bagroides melapterus | reverse complement strand
ATATATGGTAGTAGTTATTCAAGTCTATATCAGATGACTCTGATTCCTTTTTCTTGAGTGATATTCTTGATTGTTACATTTACTTCTGCTGATATGTATTATTAGTAGCAGTAGCTGTATTTTTCCTTACTGCTTTTTGTGTTCCTTCCACCACTGCAGATGATCAAATGTCAAACGGAGTATTTTTTTTTTCAGAAGTCAGTATTCATCCTAGGACACGTAACTTGTTATCCACTCGTGTGTTAATGCCAGCAGTTTGGTCTGAACGGATTGGTTAAGTAATGTCAACTCTTCTGAACAAAGCCAGTCTTTCTCTGCTCTCCACATTGCCTGGCTGTTGGCGGTGGAGCAGCACAGCCCATAGCAACGGAGGTAGACAAGGAGTGGCTGTGCTCTACATTCTTTTGGATAATAGAGAAGTCGGGAAAATGTGAAAAAAAAGACTCTGATTTGAGGTTTTTGCTTCAAGTCGTGGAGCAGTGTGGGCGCTGAGCGTCTTGAATGGCTGAATGGTATTTAAATATGGCGTTTGGAATGTCTCTTTTTCTGCTGCTGCTGGCAGCTAGATGCTCTCTCTCTCTCTTTCTCTCTCTTTCTCTCTCTTTCTCGCCCTCCCTCTCTCTCTCTCTCTCTCTCTCTCTCTCTCTCTCTCTTTCTCCCCCCCCTCTCTCTGTCTCTCTCTATTTCTTTCTTTCTTAACCCCTTTCTCTTTTTTCTCCTTTTCCCTCCCCCCCATCCCCCCTCTTCTCCCCCCTTTCCTGCCACAGGCACTCGGTTGTTTTAACTCAGAACACGACCATCCTGATGGCACTCATGTTTCTTGCAAATGCAGCTAAAGCGAGTTGTCGCACACCCCACATATCTAAAACCCGAAGATCTGATTTTATTCTAGATTTTATTATAGATCTAATATTCCTACTTGTAAATATTTATACAGTGCCGCACAAATTGTTTTACTTCTGTATTGCTGATATATAATGGCTGAATGGAATGAGTTTGAAGGCCAAAGATCAATATTTATACAAGCAATTTCATTCTCAAGTGCATTTCTTTTTTTATTATATAGATTTCCCTGTACATTTGGTAATACTATAAAATGCATTCATTCAGAGAAAGTGGTTAGGAATCTATATTTTCTCCATTAACACAGGAATGTCTGTACGTTAGGGTCAGACAGCAACCCGGTTCTGAATTATTCTGGACTTTATTAAGGCTAAAAGGTCATGCTAGTCCATCACTGCCATGGTTAATCATATATTAATCTTTACTGCAAATGCAGACTCTGTGGAGCGTAATGAACTCATTGCATTCAGTAACATGTCCACTACAGCTGAATGACAATATCCAATTTAAACAATGTAATGCTCTACTAAACAGATGAACATGCTAATAAATTACTGGGGCTTCTGCCATGAAGGAAGGGAACTCATATCATCCTACGGAGCCTTCTCGATATAAGTTAGTTACCTCAACACACTGTGCATTGTTCTAGTAAGAAGAGCTAAAACTAAAACATCAGTCAAATGGCAAAATTAATTCATTGCCAAAATCATGGAAATGTCTTTGGTACATTTTCTAAAGTCTTTGTTAGTGTGTGTGTGTGTGTGTATGTGTTATCTTTCACTAGTTCAGGTTTTCTCTGTCCAAATGGAGTTGTCTTTTTTGTGATGCTTTCCTCCCCGTCCTCCCATCACTGATGTATGAGGTCAGTCAGCTATTAGGAGCTGTAAGTCTTTCCTTCTTTCTGAACTTAGACAGTTCAATGCCTTTCAATTGACCACAAGGCAAAAAGGATGAGGGGGTTCATTTTGCCTGAAGTGCCTTGAAAATAAGCATTTCCTTTTTTTTTGTTCCTGCTTATGGTTCACATTATATTTCTATGGTTTCACACATGCAGCGTTTAGATTATAACAGAATTCTAATGCAGCTTGATTTGCGGTGAGAAAGCAGTTGAACACCAAATCGACCAAACTGCTGGAAATCAACACAACATACCATGTACCTAAAGAGTTATTGGTTCAGTAAATATGACAAAAACATATCTGGGATTGTTTCACAACAAAGCAAATGATTGGATTTACTCAAAAGCTCTGTACTAATAATTCATGTAATCATGTGGCTAAAACATAAAGTGAATATTTTGTTTACTTTATTGGGCTAAATTTCATATTATTTCGTAAGTGCGCTGTTTTTAATATTACTTCTTTTGTGTTGCCTTTAAGCTGTGTTTTGAAATGCTTTGAAAGATCGAGTGTTTTAATAACGTTTTCTTGGTTCATTCTTTTCGTGTTCCTCAGTCAGGTGTAGACTTTGTATGTGTTCATGATATGCTCTCGTGTTCATGCTTATCTGGTCAACTTGTAGTCTGATGTACTTAAGCGCATTTACCCATTGGAGTAATACTTCAGTATTATTACTTTTGGAACCATTTAAGTTGCTTGTGACCATTATGTTGCTCATTTAAGCTTTCTTGCATGCAAGAAATAAGCAAAATGTACTAAATATGATTAACTTTTTTAATTTATTATGAGAATGATCCTTGGCTCGGTGTAAATCTTCCTTAAAACATACTAAAATAAATTTACTTTGTGTATGGAAATTATTACCACACCTTTTTTTGAGTAAATCTCCCTCTAGTATTATTTTCAGTGTTCTGTGGGTTGTAGGCAGTGTTTTTTTGTCTGCTACACCTGGCACAAGACGAGACATGTGATGTCTGCTGGATATTTGGACCGGCAAAAATGAGACAACAGATGCTGGAAGTGACAGACAGATACTGATTATTTATATAATTATTGAACCATTTACACTGTTTTAGCAGTGTCCATTAGCTTTCTTTCCCTTCTCAGTTTCTTTATTTATGTGGATTGTGAAAGTTAACCAAACCAAATAGGGCTGATAGGTGTAAAAGTCCCCAAAGTTTACTTTAGCTTCGAGGGTATTTTTTATCTTTTGCTCTGTTTCCTTTTTTCCTGGACACCTCTTTAACAGATATTGCCAGCAGAGACATAACTAAGAGTTACAGTCTTGACTGTTGGACGCCAGCACAGCAGATTAATGGTCCAGACACATGGGCCTCTGTGGACTCAGGAAAACTAACATATTCACATCAGCCTCTTGACACAATCAGGATGTCCTCAGTTGATGTCTTAATGCTGCAGTGAATCACTCTGAGATGATTGTATGTGGGTGTGTGAACGCAGAAACTCATGAGGTCATAGTAAATGAAGCTGTGTATGTATCGAATATATGACTGCTTATAACTGCTTATTACTCTACTTATCTACATTTTTGTGTATTTTCATGGCAATCTCATCTGCATGTCTTTTTTTTTTTTTCCCTCCCTCCAGCATGTTTGTCGCAGACTCCTCAAGGAAACCCTAGGATATATCCCCGAGAGCATCGATGCGCTCTTAGAGATACTCCGCTATCACATGACCTTGGGCTTCTAAGACAGAAACGTTTTCTGTTGCCGAGTCTCTGCAGCTCTCAGGGATTAGAGCGAATCCATTCTGCTGGATCAGTGATGATCCTGATGCGTTCTCACCACTGGTTCCCATCAGCATAATCAGGCTCATACTCAAACTCCCTGATAAGGCAGAGCAGCCTTGTGGTTCATCACCATCCAAATAAGTGGCTCTTTCGCTGTGTATTTAATGGCCCTCACGCTCAGGACGCTTTTGCAATTTCACTTCATTTCCTTTTGCAGCATTATCACAGAGAGCAGTTGAAGGTGTAATGGTGTGCAGCTGCATGGTGTAATGCCACAGGTCATACAACACCTGTTTGGTAATTTAAATGGGAGATACAGAATTTAATATAAAAAACAGGCCAGTGAACAAGCTTTAATTGAGCAATTATACACACATGTGACTTACTTGCCCTTGAATTTTAAATTGTGCTGAATCGACTTATTTTGCATTTTCATGTACTTTGGTACTTTTTGAGTAACTGGCTTATTAAACTTTTCATAGCATGAACAACTTTTAGATCAGTTTGAGAAAACAAGAAGTAAATCACCTCCAGATCAGCTCCCTAAAGTAGTTGCTTTTCTCAGTGTAGCATGACTGTGGTATATCTTACAAACTTTCTACACAAAATCCAAAAAAAATATTATTTGACTTTTCTGCCAGACTCTAAGGAACACAGTTTTTTTAAACTAGTTTTTTCCTTTAACTGAAGATCGATTTTTATTGTGAAGCTCTGAAAAGGCAAAATTGAACTGGCTATTTAAGGTAACCAAAAAAAAAAAACATCAAAAGAATCTGGAAAGTTTCCTAAAATAATTTATGGGGTTTTGTCTGGAAAGCTTTCTTATTTAAAATCTTCATAAACATTTAAAATTTTATTTTAAATTCTGGTTATTTATTTATTTATATCTCTTTTGAGTGAACAATAATAAAAAAAAAAGATGTTTTAAAAAATACAAGCTGATGTTCTGGAGGTTTGCTCTACTTTTTGGGGCACGTTTCTGATAGCATTATTTATTATTATTATTGTTATTAATACAGATAGTACTATTAGTTAATTGCAGCACTAATCACACTGTCCAGTGATGGCTGTCAGCACATTTTCAGTGGACAGGACAGTTAATAACAGGGTTGCCAGAATTGCAATATTCATTCCAACTTTAAACTCTGCAGACGTTCTGATCTTGTTTTATATTTTTTACTGTATAATTAAATCTAGAACATTTACGCAAAACAAAAGGAAATGTGTAAATGCAGACAGTGTCTCTGTGATATACAGAACCATTTTAAGATGTTTTGCAAAGACTGAGAGAGGGGAAGATGTGGTTGATGCCCATACATTAGAAATGCTTGTCAGCCTCAGGGACCTTGTTTCTCATTCAAATGATTCAAGTCGCATGTATGGGGATATTTTTAGATGTTGCGTACCTGGCAATTTGTTGAAATCTGGCAACCCCTGTCAGTAATATTATAAATCATTTTCAGTGGAATATGCTCTTTGGGAAAAACACCAGCTGTATCAAACAGAGTTGAACAAATTTATGTGTAAACCGCTCAAAAAAAAAAGCTTGTAGACTGCATGCTTGATGACTATGTTGTTGATTTCCAGATGCCTGTTACGAGGTTAATCTAAAAATTCACTAGATATTAGCTTATCACATAAGTCAAGTGTGATGTAGCCTCTCTGCTTAATTAATTAATTATTTATTTATTTAGAGGCTATATCATTATTTCTTCCATCCTGCCTCACCCAAACCTATGGTCCATGCCACTGCGGAAAGTCTATCAGTATGTCTATAAAAATGTCATACATTTCACACCTAAGCTACACTCAGCATTCTGTGGCCTGTTGGGTACTGATTTCAATTTTTTGGACAGAAAGTCTGCTATATAGAATCCTACAAAAATGTATGAGATATAGAGAAATAGCTATATATTATGGGATGTTTTTCAAGGCATAAATAGCTAAATGAGGACTGCAGCACACTCCTATGCCCTAAACGGTGTCTTGTGTGTCTGCACATTCTAGATTTACTGCCATGTTAAAAATGTGTGTGTTTATAACCCTCTGGTGCAGAACTCTGATGGGGTTTACTAGGGAGAGACTGTTCATGCACGTAGAGCTAACGAATGAAAGGAGCAATCTATCTCACCTTTTAAAGATTCATGTATTTCAGCCTGAGTGGAGCCCAAAGCAAATCCTCTGCAGTGGAAGAACATGTTAGATGACAGTATGTTTGATTTGAGTCTTATTATAGGCACAAATCATGTTGTGTTATTGATCTCCTCATCCCACGTTACTGGAAGCTCGAGCTAATAAAAATTTACCTCTCTAAGTTTGACTCATGTGTGTATGTGTACTTTTGGAGAAATGAAACCTGCACCTGCATATCCGAGTTTACATAGCTGTGTGTGTTAACTGTGCTCTAGAGCTCAACGTGAATCTCTCTCTCTCTCTCTCTCTCTCTCTCTCTCTCTCTCTCTGTTTCTCTTTGATCTCTATGTAGTGGATCAGTTTGTGTGCACCACATCTGCACTTGCTGATATCGTCATCCTGGTAGACGGTTCGTGGAGCATCGGAAGGCTCAATTTCCGTCTGGTGCGCACATTCCTGGAAAGCCTGGTTAATGCTTTTGATGTGGGAATTGATAAAACCCGTATAGGTATGCTTTGTTTTGCTGTCCTTCCTCTGAATGACTGTGATTAAAATATGTTCTGGTTTATTTTAATAGTAAAGTCATTTGGCTTATCATGTTTTTAACGCTCAGGACTGGCCCAGTATAGTGGAGATCCCAGGATTGAGTGGCACCTCAATGCCTTTTCTACTAAAGAGACTGTCATTGATGCTGTCAAAAACCTGCCATACAAAGGCGGAAACACACTGACAGGTAATATACCAGCAGGAAGGAGAGTCAAGTTAAATGAGATTTTATTTGTACAGCACATTTACTTTAGACAGCAATAGATATCCAAAAGTGCTCTACAGCTCGTGTTGCATCACATTCAGTAACAGCATGACAACATCATAAAACAAAGAATTACAGTATGTTTAAGAGAAGGCTTAAGCCTGAGCAGCACAAATAACATACAGATTCTGGTTGTTTTGTTGTTTTTAAATTGGGTGTGTCCACAGGTTTGGCCCTTACATACATTCTGAAGAACAGCTTCAAACCAGAATCTGGTTCTCGAAGCAACGTTCCTAAAATTGGGATCCTGATCACTGATGGTAAATCTCAGGACGCTGTTGAAGTTCCTGCCCAGAGCTTGAAGGATGCTGGTGTTGAGCTCTTTGCTATTGGTAAGAGGAGATTCTTCATAAAACTTTGTGTCTAAAGCCTTCCTTTTGTTTAAATATTTGTAAACATTAAACCAAAACATGAGAAAAAACAAGAGAAATTAGGAAAGGGCAGTTCTTGACTGTTCCATGGCATTATAATATAAATACTAAATACTATAAAAAGTAAAAAAAACTGTTGCTTTATGATTAAAAAAACGTAATTGTTGATAAAATATAAGAGTTTAGAAGAGTTATCTTAGTTATTCATTCCGTGTTGTTTTATTCCTTACATAAGTATGGTGTCTTTATAAGTTTTGTGATTATGACTGTGTGTGTTTGTGTGTCTGCATGTGTTTAGGGGTAAAGAATGCAGATGAAAACGAGCTGAAGGTCATCGCCTCTGAGCCACACGATACACACACCTACAACGTGGCCGACTTCAGCATCATGAATACTATAGTGGAGGGTCTGACCAGGACTGTCTGTGAGGGAGTACAGCAACAAGATAAAGACATCAAAAGTCAGTGCTTGTTTATACAGTCTAAATATGTTTACCATTGACTATTGAAATAACCTTTAACCTAGACGTTATATAGTCAACTGCAGAGGAAAATGCGCAAAAATTAATATAATTATAAATATGATTCTGTACATCTTATGTCATTTCACCATGCTTTACTGTTTAAACAGCAACAAGTGTCCCAGAACCATTGTCTTGGAGAATAGGATTTTAAAATGTTCTGCATAGAAGAGTGGTCTAAGATCCCTCTTTATGACATTATAGGAAGAGGCTCAGTGCTCTTACTCTCTCCAGGGAAAGAATGACCAAATAATAACTTGATACTGGATAATCAGGATATATTAAACCACTGTCTAGCAGAAAAAAAACACTTTTTTCTCTAAAAATTAAACTAGGCAGGGGTCCTGTTTGTTTATGCAATAGAATATTGCCAATTTCATCTCTTATTCCTTTTATATATTAATTTTGATGAAATCATTAGAGATAAATTTTCTGTTATTAAAATAAACTTTTTTGACTGTCATTTTAACGACTCAACTGCCATTTCTGCTTCTGTTTTCAGAAGATTCAGACCCTGAAGAGCCGTCATACTCTCCTCAGGACTTGGTGACCTCTGAAGTGACAGCGCGAAGTTTCCGTGTGTCCTGGACCCATGCACCAGACAGTGTTCTGAAGTACCGTGTGGTTTACTATCCCAGCAAAGGAGGTCAGCCAGAAGAAGTAAGTCTCTCTTATTTCTAGTTTTAAAAAGATCCATTGCATGGCAATTTTTAGGTATGCTTTTAAAAATTAAGCAGCTTCTTAACCATTCGAGTAACACACCAGCTAAACCCCAAAAATCCAGTTAACTATTCCAAATATTCCATTCCTGTGGATGATGGAATCCAGATGATGTCAGAACAAATTGTGTGAGGTATGAATAATAAAATATTCCTTCTATTCTCACTCCCACTGCTTGATGTCCTGCAATACATTATGTTTGTAAGAGATTTTTTTTAAAGATATGGAAACATTTCCTTAAAGTAAATATTTATGTTGAGATTTGAATTCTGATTTGGTTTTGTGTTGTGGGATTTTGTATCGCATTGTGTCGTGTAGTGATATGCATCTCTTGGCCACCATAGGTAAGGCAGGATATATGACTTTGAGTCTCCCACGTAACTATCTTCTACTTCTCACAAAATGTTTATAGAGAGATTGTTTACAGCTTTCTGCCATAGACTTGTCTAGAGATTTGGCAGTAACATGTATACACCTAAAACCTCTTGATATGAGCTTCATGAGATGAAAATAAAATTTCCTGATTTAACACTAGGTTGTGGTGGATGGCACAGAGACTTCAGCCGTGCTGAAAGACCTCAACTCCCTGACCGAGTATGAGATTGCTGTGTTTGCTGTGTACGTGTCCTCGGCCAGTGAGGCCCTCAGGGGCAGTGAGACCACACGTGAGTTGCTCACACACATAAACAAAGGTGTATACTTTGATACACTTTGCTATACTTTGAAATCTCTTAAACTACTCCATACTCACGCTATACATGAACACCTTCCAACTGAAGCTGTATACATATCTAACGTGACATTTTTGTCATATCTGAGTATATATTGATCCTGCATGTGTGCTTTCAGTGGCTCTGCCTGTGGTCAGTGGACTGGAGCTGTATGATGTGACCCACAGCAGCATGCATGCTCGATGGAGGTCTACAGATGGGGCCTCTGAGTACATGCTTGTGTATGCACCTATAACTAGTGAAACTGCTGATGAGACTGAGGTAAGAAATCAGCAGGATATATGTGTTTGAGTGTCACCACATTTCAGACCACATTTCATAGCTACACATATGCTAAAGTGATTATAGTATCAGACGTGGGTCTGTATTTATACTCGTAAATATTCCCTGTTACCTGTATCTGATTCTGTTTGATGTATTATATGATGAAAACTCAACGTATATTGCCATGCTAACAAACAGATGACATAAAAGGATCACAGTAGGATTTATTTCATGGTTAATGATGGCTATCAAAGCAAAGCAGACAACAAACTGTGCTTTGTGAAAACATCAACAGCAGGAACTGCAGCATCTTTTTATACACATTATTTTAACCAAGGTAACATGAACATAACATAACATAATTAAGTGTAAAGGTCCACAACAGCCCAGATTAATGAACATCAAGTACTTACACACTCATATCTGGTCTAAAATAAATCAGTCAGTGCATTCCTATTGTTTTTTTCCTCTCTCACTGCTTTTTTTAATCATATGCAGCCCAAGCCACATTTATTGACTGTTCCACTTTCAGAACACTTGAATTAAGCAATCAATGCTTTCATGCTTATTTGTGATGCATAAAGTGTGCTGAATCCTTATTGACTAATGGAGTTTTCAGTTATAAACCACTGAGGAGGCACACACTGAGGAAGTGGATTGAAGTCCTGATAAATGCTTTAAAGATGCTGGTGGTGGACTTGTTTTGTGTTGCAGGTCAAAGTAGAAGCCACAGTGACAGACTTTGGGCTCGTGGGTTTAAGTCCGGATACAGACTACACAGTGACAGTCTATGCCATGTTCGGAGATGAGGCCAGTGATCCTGCTACTGTGCAGGCAACCACCTGTTAGTGATTTTCCCTGAAACACTCACACCCACCATTTTACATAAACCTGAACGTAATTCTGGATTGTATTTTTTTAACATTTAATGTGGTTTATGACGTCCACTTGGTAACTAAGTAGGATGCAATTAAAGTTACCTAAATCCAAATTGAATTGATAATTGGCTATTGTTTGAGTTCTAGTCCCAGTCTGATTTAATGTGTATGTTCAGTGCCTTTGAGGGCTCCTCGTAATCTTCGTGTCACTGAGCTGGACCACAACTCGGTGCGGCTCAACTGGGATGCGCCATCAAGCACAGTCAAAAACTATCGCCTGAAGTATGCCAAAAGTAATGGTGAACAGACTAATGAGGTACGTTATTAACTGTATCATATAACCAAATAAGATGTTTGATGTATAATTTATTACTGGTCAAGTGAAAGCTCCTGTGTGCTTGCTCCTGTATTCTTGACTGGAAACTGACAGTGCTAAAAAAGTGGCAGCTAATATAATATATCATACTAGAGTAACGGAACCAAATCACTATATGTTCAATATCCTCTTCTAACAAAGTTCTAGTATTTAAATCAATGTTGTTTTTACCAGTTCCCACTAATTAGGTAGTCCCCTATCACCAGACAGCTAATAACCTTGTAGCTCAACCCCTGTCACATATGTCAGAGATGAAACAGTACGAAACAGTATGACAATACAAAATAATGTACTGTTAAAACTACTAAAATGATTATGATCCTTTAGGTTTCACTACAAATGCCATAATTTTTAATTATATACATACTGGCATAATGTGTACAGTCACAACTCTGGCTTGTTTCTGCATATAAATTGTGTTTAAATACTTAATGTGATTGTATTTTTTAACTCAGGTTGAAACAGGTCCAGTTTCTAATGTGTACTTAAGGAACCTGGCCTCCCAAACAGAGTACACAGTGTCTGTGTTTGCAGTGTATGATGGAGATCAGTCAGAACCTCTAAAAGGAGTCTTCACCACAAGTAAGAACAGTTCATTTAAGGCCCTTACAGAATACGGTAAAAAAAGTAATTTTGTTGTATAATTTGCTGTGGCATATTCTTGCGGTCTGAGTTCAGATTTGCCCAAAAGCCTTCTTGTTTCCAGATGAAGGATTATTGCTGATAGAGTAGTCTATTATACTCAGCAAGCATTCATTATCTACAGTCAATGATAGATCTGTACCATCATTTTCACAGGCAGCTTGCCAGTGTCATCTCAGTAATCTAATAGCACACAAAAATTTTGTATAGCTTTCCTCGGTCTTTAAAAAAGTACGCGTAGCAGCTGGTTCAGCAAGTTTACCCAGGGCTAAAATCAATCAAACATATGTGAATTTGCAGATTATGTTCAAGCAAGAAAATGCAGATGTCAGTGTAGGCTTTCTTTGTGGCAAGAAATTGCAGGATCTCATCCCAGAATATGTATGCGTAATTATAGGAATGTACGGTATACTGTATAGTTTAGTTTTCTGGCTAATAAGAATACTCGATTGGTTCTTCATCTTGATGTTGTACAGAACTCGTTCCAGCTCCACGGACCATTAGGATTGATGAGGTGACACCAGATAGTTTCCGGGTGAGCTGGACACAGCCAGGGGACGGTGTGGAGCTTTATAAACTTTCCTGGAGACCCTTTGGAGGAGGAGAAGCTAAAGAGGTCAGAAATATTACACTCTGTATAATTCAACATGGCAGACTCAGAGGCTCTGAATACTTGCAGAAGCATTGTAATAAGCATAAATTATCAACAGAACAGCAGAGGCATTCGGATGTGTTGTCAGCGGTGTGGTGACTCACATTCATCACCGTGCAGTGCTGTTTTGTGCAAAGATAATATGCTCCAATATCTCTGACCTTCACCTGAACAGGATTTCAGGAAATACTGTCAGCTAGAATTTAATTTTCCCAGTTGCTCAGAAAAAAAGTGTTTCACAAATAGTGAAACACTGTCAGTGAGGCATTTCCCATCAGCTCCAGGAGAGTGCTGTTCCACTCAGCCATGAATTCCTGACACATGGAATTTAATAATTGATTAGCACTGAACAGGAGACATTTTGAAGAGAACATGTTTTTTATAATATAGGATTATAAAGGTTTTTGATATTAAGACATTACATATCTGAATAGTATAGCTAAACTGACTTTGCTGCTCCACATCAATAATTTGAATGTACTTTCATCACCAGTATGCACCCTGATCAGATATCTTTATCCAAATCAGTGTATTTCAGCTTTTTGTTGCAATACATGGCATAAAACATTGTGTGTGTGTGTGTGTGTGTGTGTGTAGTAAAATGCATCAGAGGTTTTTATGACTGGCCGGGAGTTGGTACAGCTGTACTTTACAGATAGCGCTGCAGGTCAATATGTTTACTGAGAGCCGTCGGAGCAGAAAATAATGACACACCATGAGATGGGGCTGGAATGGCATAGCAACTCCATGACCCACAGTCACAGACATATTTTCACAAATCTTCATACTCTGATGAAATCTAAAATTCTGAATCTATTGTGTGTATGACCATTGGCACTCAGCTGCTGATAAATATCAAAGAATCTTTAGTTTCAGTGGTGCAGTTGGAAGTTTCTCTGCTTGGTCATTGCTACTGTGTTTGCCATTAGGTTAAACTGAAAAATATGCCACTTTTATATAACATTTATTCACAAACGTTAGGGGTAATGATACACAAAATTCTAATTCAATACAACAAGTCTGTACAATGCATTTTTGATACAGCTAAGTACTGTATGTGCCTTCAATTTTGTGCCACAAAATTAATCATGGCTAAGCTTTCACTGGTGGTGACTCACTAGGGCAAAGTCTGAATAAAAGGAACTTTACCGTTCTTTTGTTAGCTAGTTGTGCTGTCAGAGACATGCCACTCTCTGTAGCTCAAGATGTGTTTTTGAATTCTGTGTCTCATTCAGCACTGTGATTTCAGTAACCCAGTTTGAATCAGCAGACGAATGATGTACTTCAAAACAAAAACAAAAGCTTCCTATCTAACAATACGTGTTACATCATATCGCTACATCTCTGCCAAATACATACAAAAACATACATACACTATTTTTCTTCTTTTAATACAACTCTAAATGCAACTCTGAAGTCTAAATACAGGCTGTCATTTTTCATTCAAGTTTGATTTATACCTATTTAAACCCATGTATATCTCTTTTCTTTTATGTGTTATAAAGGTGGTTGTTCCAGGCAACATTAATACCTATGTGGTGAATGATCTGTCTCCTCTTACTGAGTATGAAGTGCTGCTGTCTGCTATCTACAGTGATGAGGCTGAGAGCAGTGCTGTACCTGCCTTAGAGACCACATGTAAGCCAATGCATTAAAAAAAGAATGAGCTGACTTTGTCCTACTGATTCAGTGAAGGTTTGTTTAAGAATAAACAGAATTACGATTTATGAAAAAATAATGAAAAAAAAAAATCATTCATTAAATACATGTTGATGTACTTTAATTAGGCTTAACGATCAATATGGAATACTGTCTGAATTAATTAAGATCTATTATGTGCAAAATCTTATTACTTTGCCTTCTTTTGACTTCTGTTAGTGAAGTCAGTTTGATTCGATGAAATAATACCATTTTTGGTATTGGACCTTTGAACTCTACTGTCTATATTAGCTTAACATAAACCTTGTTTTTTTTTTTTTCTCTCTCCAGTGCCCATGCCTGCTACTACGGCTTTCCCCTCTACAACCCCACCAGGTGAGAGTTGACTGATGTGTGTTTGGTCGTGCTGCTGTGCAGTGTGAATCGGACAGTGGAAGAAGCTCGAGCTCAGGTCCACAGGGAGAAATAGTGAGAGGCAGAGAGCTCTTTGTTCACAGTCTCTTTGCTTCTTCTTTCTGTCTGCCTTGTATCCTGGAGGTGCCAGATGGCACATGTTTACCGGTCCAGCAGAAACATTGTTTACTGCTTCAGGAGAAAGCACAGCGGCACAGCCTGCTAAGTGGCTTAATCATTTGTGCTTCAGAATTGTTTGTGTTTTAATAGTTTATTACATTAGTCTAGTGGCAAGTGGGAAGGTTTCCATTAGTAGTGTCTCACAACCTGCTGTTGCATTTTGTGCACTTGTGATGCTTTTTTTCTGGGCGGAGTTGAATTGAGACTGGTAGGGCGTTAGGGAATGATAAGTGATAACTCACTGAGCTGTATTCTACAGTGTCACGGCTGGGTGTGACCAACCTGCGGGTGGACGAAGAGACTACATACAGTCTGCAGGTCAGCTGGGACATTGACGACGCAGATGTTGAGCAGTACAGAGTGACTTACGTCAGTCAGAGAGGAGATCGTGCAGAAGAGTCGGTGAGACACTCTCTCTTTCTCTCTCTCACACACACACACACACACACACCCAGACACACACACACGCACACACCTGCACACACAAACACTCGATATATCCATCTTACTATCCTTGAGAGGATATCTTAAAATGACATAATTATTAATGCAGCTCATCAACGGACAAACATACAGTATACACTATCCTTAACCTCAGTAACCAAAACAAAACAGGTTTTGGTCCTTTTATTTTAAGCATTATTTTGTACTGGTTACTGTGTGGGTGTAGTTTATGTGTATATATTCTCCCTGTGCTCATATGGGTTTGCTTTGAGTGCACTGGTTTCATCTGGTACACTTGCAGGTAAGTAGGTTTGCTGTACTAATTTGCCCCTAGGTGTGAATGAGTATATATATGTGTGTATGTATGTGTGTGTGTGTGTGTGTGTGTGTGTGTCTCTGTGTGTATGGGCCTCTGTGTGTGTGTGTGTGTGTGTGTATGGGCCTCTGTGTGTGTGTGTATGGGCCTCTGTGTGTGTGTGTGTGTGTGTGTGTGTGCATGCATTTTGTGCTGGACTGGCATCCAATTCAGGGTGAATTCTCCCACCTCCCAGTGTTCCTTGGCTTGGCTCCAACCCCACCTTGATCATGACCAGGATGTTGCAGTCACCAGGACAAAGATGAATGAATGATTGAAAAAGGTCAATGCCAAAACTGTCAGATATTTCTGTTGTTGTGAGGGTATTTGGTCCCTACTAAGATTTAAAAAACATGCCCACACATACGCAAGAAAACAGTCACTTGTCAAAAGTTTAAAGCATTTTGTCTGGATGATGAAACGATGCTCTTTTTGCTCCCATCACCAGGGCTTTGTGGCTTTTTATACCAGTAGGTGAGGTCCTGTAATGTCAGGATTTTCTCCTCTTTTACGCCAAATGTAACATGAGAAATTTATTACCACTGTGTAGTGAGAAAGACTCAGAAGTAATCATAACCTTTTAAACTCTAAGACTTTCCTTCCCCACACATACCTATTCTTAACTACATCCCATTCCTCAGTACACTTAGTACACTTAGTACATAACAGTATCTTTTTTATTTACTTTAATATAATAGTAGCCCTTGAGATGTTTATGCTCTCTCATTTTTAAGTTGCTGTATGGACCTCAATGCCTCTAGCTCAGTGCCCTTTGGGTATTCTGCACACAATTCCCTGTAGTATATACACACATCTGCCTCTTGAATCTGTTATTTCTTAGATGCAGAATCTTTCTGAGAGGTTGAGCAGGTGTTGCATTTGGAAAGACACAGTTGTTTTTAAAGTGCTGTTCAACCAAATCTGAAAAAAGAAATCTGGCCAACAGCAAAAATTCATCTGACCCCCTGTTTCTCAATGATAAAATATTTTGTTATCCTTAAAGAAACAGTCTGAAATTATTTTCCATCCCCGTGCTGGAGTGTATGTCTTACCATCAACCACACTTGAGTTTTAATTTTCAGAGCGAGTCACTGCAGGCCAAGCCAAGAGAAAGATAAAGGAGGCAGGAGCAGGACAAAGGAAATTCCATTATCTCTTCAACTGACATTTAGGTCACTGCCACAGAGACATGGTGAGAAGGATAGATAAAAAAAAGAGAGAAGGAAAAAGACCAGAGAACAATACATTCTCCAGTGCTCCTGGAGAGGAGTTGTGTGAGGATGTAGTCATTTTGAGAGAAACTTACAAAGAGACGTGGAAAGAGTGAGATAAGGAAAGCAACTCTAGTTATCCGGTTTCAGCACCACAGGTCTGGTGGACAGCTCCACTAATAGGAGTTGTGTGGGATCGTGTACCTCCAGCAGAGTGGCTGACGGCATGTACGCTTGATAAGGCCCATTGAACTCAGCAGGTTGGACACAAAGGAGCTAAAATAATCAGATAGTCAGATTTAAAAGAATTTCATCTTGGTCATGTCAATTCAGTTTTAACTCAGTTTATTTGTTTAGTGCTTTTAACATTTGACATTATCTCAATGAAGCTTTAAAGAAGCATAGAAAAAGAAAAAATTAATAAAAATTGTAAAGATTAAAATTAAGTTACTATTTATCTCTAACATCTGTGATGGTGGCAATTAAAAATCTCCCTGAGATGATATGAGGAAGAACTCTTGAGAGGAACCAGACTCAAAAGGGAACCTCATCATCATTTGGGTGACACTGGACAGGAAATAATGTAAATAATGCCCTTTCTACTATAGTTTGTAGTCAAGTGGAATTGTGCAAGCAAGTCCTGAGGAACTAATAGGTCAGGGTCATCTCTGAGTTCATTATAGACTTAACACTAATTCCTCCCTTCAAATGTTCACTGATGACGACCCGAGCACAAAGCTGACCGACGCAGTGTCTTTAAAGTCTGTAGTGAATGGCAGTCATTCAATACAAAAATGAAAAAAAGTTTATCAGTCTACGCTCCTCTCATTTTAAATAGATCTGTGATTTTTTTTTTTTTTTTACATTTTACGTTTACATTTTACATTTCCAGCATTTGGCAGGCACCCTTATCCAGAACAACGTACTAAAGTGCTCTTAGGTCTCTATCATTAAATACATTTAACTCAGGTTCACTAGGTTACAGAAAGGATTTTTACATTAAGTTCAATGTTAAATCAACTGATTTAATACTACAAACTGCAGTTCATCATTCTGATGTTAATAATATTCATACATTTCAGAAGATTCTAGGAAAATAATACAAGTGTTCATCTCAGAGACATGCTAGCAGATCCTGCAGCTTTGTTGCCTCACAGCTCTATAGGCTCCTAGGGTCAGTCCTGAGATTTGATTATTATGCGGTGTTTCACTTGTCCTCCTGTGGTGGTTTCCTTCTCAGGAGGAAGGGGTGAATGAATGAAAGTGAATAAATGAAACTGACCCTTGCTGAATATGTAAGCTTTAAAATAATTTATAAAATAATAATTCAATTAAAATAATTGTTACTTCCCTTTATACATGACCACACTTATGTCTGTGCATAGAAAAAATATAAAATGTAAATCTCCTCCAGATTACTTGAGACCATTAGTGTAATTTAACCTAAACCGTTATCATGACTTTTAAATTAGATATTATATTTTCTATAATTTTGATTATCATAAATAACAATTTTGTATAATTTTTTTTATTACATTTGATGCATAGTGTTACACATGGACAGTAATTTACAAAAAATGCTTATTTAAATCATCAGTCATAGTTAATTTTTTTTTTTTTTTCAAAAAGAAAAGTTTTGATTTTGATTCACTGATGATTGAAGAAACATTTTTTTATATACTTCCTGGCATGATAAAAATTCTGCCAGACCAACATGATCCTCATGGGCATGTACTTACATAGTGACAATTGCTGGCTGCACAGAGAAAGATACAGAAAGTGTTTGTGTGTGTGTGTGTGTGTGTGTGTGGTGGGGGAATCATAAGCAATATGTATTGCTTCCAGTAAGCAACCCAACTTAAGTGAACCATTCTAAAAATAAGTTTCATCTTTACTTTAGAAATGCTTCTATGTAAATTGATACCTTTCTGCCTGTTACGCTCCAGGTGCTGGTCCCAGGCAGTAGAAAGAGTGTGATGTTGCAGCCTCTTCTCTCAGACACTGAATACAAGATCACGGTTAACCCTATTTATCCAGAGGGAGAAGATCCAGAGGGCACATTGTCTCTGTCCTCTACTGGACGTACATGTGAGTCTATTCTCCTGTCACTGAGTACCGCATTAGAAAAGACACATTACTCTAAACTGATAATTTGCCACCCATCTTTATTTTTAATTTTAAATATTATAACATTAATATTATTGATACAACTGCTGTAAGTTTATTTTAGGTACCAAATTATAAAAGAGAACATTACAAAACATAACGGATACCTGCTTAATAACTGTATAAACACTCCCTTCACTTAAGTTAAATAAATGTATTCCAGATGTATGTACAAACCAGCATATTATAAATATAAATATTTTGACAAGATATCGAAAAACCTGTCACAGCTACCACGATGTCGTTCCGCTTCCATTTATTGGGTTTGTTCAGTCCACATGCAGTTAAAAAGCCAACGAAGCTGCTAAGGCAATATATTTTATTTGATATTAAGATTTGGGGAAAGTAAACTTTTATGTGGATTGGAATGCCTGAACTGAATGGCAAACCTTTTGCACAGTGTCTTGACATTAATCTTTCTCAAGCTTCCACTCTGTTGAGATGTTAAGGTAAATCTTAATACTGGTGTTTAAACCAGTTTTGATACAAAGTTAATTTTTGTTTTGTTAATGTTAATTTAATGAGTAAATAATGTTATGTTAGGGAACATGAAGAGTTAAAAATGATAGATTTCCAAGCGTTCAGATATGTAGGTTTGTTGTAGGGCCACTTGCTGTTTGTTTAATAAAAGTCCACTAAAAGGCGTCACATCATCTACAGCTTCTGTACAGATGTGATATCACTAAACAGACCGTTTAAAAATGCGTCTTGTGTTGCCACAATTTCTCCAACCATCTACAAGAGACAGTGTAAACAATGCTGTTGTTTACATTGTCAGATACGTGAACCCTGCTTCCACTGTGAATCAGAAATAAAGGTTTCAGAAGAGTAAACATCAATAGAAAATACACCATTCCTGTAGCTTTTCAGCAACCATTATGCAGATGCAGTTGGCTAAGGCCAGAGGTTCAATCCTGGCCCCTGTGGAGTGCATTTTCAATCAAGCAGCCTAATATTGATTTTATTCTTTAATAAGCTTAATGAAAGCCATCCATTACAGCACTGCTCTCCCAGCAGTAATGAAGTGATCAAACTAGCCTTATTTCCGCTGATAGAATTGATTTTGTTTACCACACTCTCAATGATCACTTTCCAATGACAATTTACTGTTCAGTGACTAACTCATTAGAAATGTTAACGACACCTTGCAGTGAACTCTAATTGAAAACGATCTGGAGCTTGTGTTGGTTCTTTATATTAAAGTCTTTATTAATGTAAATTCTTTAATCCGATCTGTTCTTGTATCTTACTGAATTGTGGAACATAACAAATGTCAATAGGGTGATGTTTTATTAAGAGAAGCCACTTTGAGACAGATGATGAAATTTTAAGGCTTAGACCGTAAAAGCCATTTAATAGTTGTGTCCCGTCGTATATTTATGGCTTCTTAAAAGAACTCTAGATTCGAATCATTTCACATTTTTTTGTAGGGCTCCACAAGAATGGAGAAAGTAAGAAAGTTCTGAAAATAAAGGCTTATATTTTTAAAGCTTTAAAAATAAAAGCCTTTATTTTCAGAACTTTCTCAATTTATCCAGCATTTAAACAATACACATATTCTTGAAAAACTGGACAAACAATGCAGCTGAGTGTGTATTGACAGTGTTGATCAAATCTTCATTAGCTGGCTAAATTAACTAGCTTGCCAGTAATGATGAAAAGGAATAAATATGTGTTAATATGAGAACCATATGGGAGATTTGTGAACCTGGCTGTGTATAACACCGGGTGAAGACAGCAATAATTGGGACTCTGAGTGAATTAGGAGGGTTGGCAAATGTGACAGTGATGAATGTTGTAGCTTCTCAGACTGAAAGCACCTGTTAGTTCTCGCAGTGAAAACGAACATCTGCTGAAAGTTGCTGGAGGCTTTGAACAAACACAGTTGTTCCTTTTTATAATTATGTTTTTGTCCTTTGTTGGCCAGTACCATTGACTGCACCAAGCAACCTGAGGGTGTCTGAGGAATGGTACAACCGCTTCCGCCTAACCTGGGACACACCGTCTTCACACACCATGGGCTACAGGATCATCTACCAGCCTACTTCTGGTGTGTATCTTCATACTCACTACTACAAAATCCTCTCTATGGGAGGCGCTACCAAATATTAACTGTGTGGGACTAGATAGTTGTGAGCTCAGTGTTTTGCTGAAATAAAATGTTACTTCAAGGTTCCTGAGCAGTGCACAGAAAAGCATTTGTATCTTTGGGAGACAGTGTGTTTGAATCCCAAGGATGTCACATCCATCTTTGGCAGGGAATCTAAAGAGACACTGGAGATGGGACACTCTCTTTTCCTTGTCAGTCAAACTGGCACAAACATGTGACAGTTAGATCATGGATGTGGAAGAACGTAGACAGCACGTTCCTCAGAGTGTGTTACATTGCCTTGTGATGCAGCATCAGCAGCAGTTTAACAATTGTTTATGGTTTAGAGTTATGGTTTAGTGGAAGCTGTTACTATACCCTCCTACCAACCATGCTCCCGACACTCCCCTATACAATTCATACGTACAGCATATCTGTCATGTGATGGGGAGAGGTGGCTTGTGGGTGGGAATTGGTAAAATGACCAAAACTGTAAAAATTCTGCAAAAGTTTGTAAAAAAAATATGATAAAACCGCAGTGTCTCTAACTTAACAGTTTGCTGTTTGTGCAATAGAGAATAAACGTTGCAATTTGCACAAAAGTGTATTCTTTTTATTTATCTGTTTTTGCGTTTGCTCATAAAGGGTGACAATAATTGCACAGTGTTTGTAATTTACACATGGCAATGCCTTTAGGTTTTTAAATAAAAAAAATTAATGTGTAAGAGAAGGACAAAAGGAATAAATGCTGCTTCTGAAACTGTGTAGCTAACTGTGTGCAGACATCTGTTTCTGTGTCTGCTGGTCTGAATCTGACCATTCTTCCATCTGCAGGATTCGTTTCAGCTGTAAACAGACACTTTGATTTTGGTTGTGTAGAACGCCAGAAGGAAAAATATCCCTCACTTTCAGTGTTTTCCACTGAAGCCCTTTTGAGGGAAGACTCAAATTGAGTTTCTATAAACTTCTGATTTATATTAACTGTCGAGCCTGTGGTGGAGAGAAGTGGCTACTCCACCTATGTTTAATAACTTCTTAAATAAGCAGAGCTGCACACATTGTAGATACATCATAAAGCTGCTGCTCGTTTGGTTATTGGATATCAGAAATCTGCCAGGTTTGTGTACTTTACGTGTGAGTATGGGTATGGAGTAATGGGTCAAGAGAATCTATACTTTTAATATTCTATGGATTTGTGTGGATCAGCTGTTCCTTTGTTATCTACACTTGAGTTTAGTCTGTGATCTTTCTCTGAAGTTACTGGGGTGGGTGAGCTTTATTTTATGTTGTTTTCCTTTTTCATTATTTGTCTTCTGCTACGTTGAACTCTAATTGTCTTTTTCTTTTGTACTATTCTGTGCAATGGAGCACGCTAAATCCCTGCCTGATTAACACCCTTCAGGTGAAATGAGTTTGTGTGATGGTGTTGCTAAGTAGTGAATTAATGCAGAATTCATTTTTAACATGAATTTATATTTAAATCAGCAAAGCTTTGAGTGGATGTACAGTATATATGCAGCTGTTTGTCAGTGTGTTTGTTCTGTACTGTGTTCAGTGTCGGGTCCTGCTCTGGAGACGTTCGTAGGAGAAGATGTGAACACGCTGCTGATCCTCAACCTGCTGACTGGCACTGACTACAGTGTTAAGGTCATTTCTTCATACACAACAGGCTCTAGCGAGCCTCTCACTGGCACAGCAAGGACACGTGAGTCTGTCACACACACACACACACACACACACACAAAACTGAACTCTAAAATATTCAGAGAGAACAGAAATGTGTTTTAAACAAACAAATATAAATACAGATATCAATAGGAAGAGACCTATTTATTTTTAGTTGCCTGCCAGAAAGCTTCAGAAGACATCTAGTTAGGAGCCGAGGTGTTACATGAACTAGCATGTGGTGCTGACACATTTACTGCCTGGTCAGGGTTGTGCTGAGTTAAATTAGACTTCTAGATTGTTTGCATTTTGGGAAATTGAACCTATTAATAGAGCCAATTTCTTAAAAATTATTGTAGGTAAGTGTAAAAAAAAGATTAAAAAACCCTCGCTTTCTTTAACCCTCGTTATTTCTTTAGGTTTAAATCTGAGTACAAATACAGATATAGATATTTGGAGCACTATACAGATACAGATAGTGGGGTTATTTTGCCCTAATGTACTTTACATATACACACAATCTTTGGAAAGTCAATCAGATGTCCTAGATGACACTGCTGCCTTTTAGTAGTACTGATATAAGTGATTTAGTGACATTAAAGCTTTGCCCAGCTTGTCTTACACATAATCCAGTTCAGTGTCATTTGTTTAGCACTTTTTGCCATTTTCCTGATATTTGCACAGCTCTCGTCTGTTCTGGAGAACATGTGTAGACTAACACATGTTTCCTCTGTGATACTTAGATACAAACACATCTTTTTAACGGCTATCTCCTCTCTTCCACATGCACCCATTATTGGCTACAGTTGACAATGACAAGCGAGAGAGAATATGCCCTCCCTGCTAATAGGAGTATGGCCAGTTTTGCTTTCCTTGGCTCTCAGATACAGATGGATTTGTAAATGCCAGGCTTTGATTGCACAATGATAGGCCAAGTGTTTAGGCTAAGCCATTTTCTGTTGCTGCTTTTTTTTTTTCCAGAAAGCCCTGAAAAAAGGAGTTCAAAGGGAACCGATTCAATAAAGGAGGAGTATACAGTATAATCATAATAATATATTATTATTAAACAGCACTAAATGCTCACTATGAGCATCATAGTCTTTTTCATTACACTTAGGAATAAGCCTAGTGAGCTAAAATTCTTCATCATGACCATTATTCTGTTTAAGCTGAGACCTGATATGCTGTGATAATCAATCTGTTAAGATCTTCTTTTTTCTGAAATAGAGATGGTTTTATAACAGATACCCAAAGGAATATTAATGTTCTGATACACAGCAACTGTAATAACAGTCCTTTGCATATAAATGTGATAGCACAGGCTTTATCACAAACTAATACCTTTCTGAGCTTTTCTCATCAAATAGCAAGTAGATTGGTTTTTTTTTTTTTTTTTTTTCAGGGAGGCCTGCGGGTACATAAAAGAATTCTGGTGTGCCATTGTGTCACTCTCTCAATTTACTATACCTAGATAAGAAAGAGTAGAGATGGGATACCAAAGTTTAGGGATGTTTTTATAGAAAGATCCAGCTGCCTCAAACACCCCACAAGACATATCTGCCACCCATCATCAGATCCTGTCTCTATACAGTATGTGTCACTGTAATGAAGTCAGTGTTAAAATGTTATTATCTTATGAGGACAAAATAATACTGTCTAACTGTTTGAAAAAAGCGATTTGTACCTCATGTTTGCTTCATCTGAGTGAAACTGGAAGGCTGCTGTAAGATAAAGTACTGCATTCATACACATTTTTCAGCCTCCTGTTAGACATGCTTTATGAGATCATGGATTTATATGTTATATATTAATAGCTAAATATAAAATATTGAAATAATGATTTCTTCACTGATATATTCGTATAATTCATATAGTTTCAATTTGACCTTTAAGTACTTAAACCAACAATACCAAATTTTTCGATTGACTCTATTTTATCATCCAAAGCCAGAAGCTTCTCTCAGCATGAACATAGCTCATTAAAATAATGTAACTCATATCAGAAAGGGAAGGTTTTTGGCATGCATTATTCAACACCCTGAAGGCTAGTCTTCTGTACAGTACCATATGTTTGGTGCAAACTTTTTGCTGTGTCAGACATTTCTGGACAGCCAAACAACAAAAAGGCTTTGTCATTTCATATTCAGGCACCGGAATGCACCGTTAATGAATTAAACGATTTTTCAGTGAATATTCATGCCACCAGATGTTATTGATGTCTGTCATGATTCATGGTGCAGAAACCAGAATTCATCCGCAGGGAGCGAACATCGTCACTGAAGCTGTAATCAAATATCAGAATTCACAGTCTGTTTTACGGTAAACCTTCAGAGGAGTATTGTACTCAGCAATGTAGACCATGTGGCTTGTGGCTTTGGTTTGTACTAGAATTTGTTAATTCCAAAGAAAGCCCTTTTTTGCAGTAGTTTTCTTTGACAAAGCACATTTTGTGTGGTTTCCAGAAAAACAATATCTGGTTAGGACCAGTCATTTGGAAGCACGCCTACAGAAGGAGCATTTGAACAACGGCTTTCTGTTTGAACCTTATGTTTTCTTTTCCTTCAGCTTCGTGTCTTCTCCACACATTTAGTAGAACACGCTCCAAAGCTTCATATTGCAATTAAACTGTTATTTTATTACCGTGTAAATGTTTTATTTACTCATTTAGCATATTAAATGAATTTTTCATCAAATTTGTGTAACATGGATCAGCGATATGGCGAGGACTTCATAAAATCACAGCAGGATCCGTACAGTTATACTGATAAGTGCAACACTTTCACAAATGCTAGTCATAAGTAAAAACGACGATGGGATCAGATTATAATTTAATCATTACAGGCACAAAGTCTTTACATTTTAATAACATTGTCATAAATGCCAGACAGTATGACGGTTCCATTGAAAAATATGCTAGTAATATGGGAAAGTCGTATTTAATCGTATTCACTTTTCTTTTTCCCTTTCTGCAGTAAACATCTAGTATGTTAATATCTCACACATTGATGTCCCCTGAGTAGAACTCGCTGAAATCTGAGTAGGAAAAATGCATGATTCTGATTGGTTAATCCACTTTTCTTATTCTAGCAGCTTGTAGCCAATAAAATGTAATTAAAGAAAATAAGCAGTGTGTTCATTTGACGTTCGAAAGAGTTAAATATAGAATTGCGGTGCTGACACTTTGTATTTGACACACTGTATATAAAATCAGCTGTGCTGTGTCTGGTCTGTGAAACACCAACAAATAAAAGCATTTGTCAGAAAATATTTCTTAGCAGTTTATTCTTGCTGTATGTTTGTGATGAGCTGCTTGTAACTTGTAGATTCTGTTAAAGACAAACTAAAAAGATTCTCAATATTTCATTTACAGATACATTTTCATGCACCATTCAATTAGATCGACAGAATCAGAGCTCATAAATAGCTTGATACAAGAGAGAGAGAGAGATAGTGAAAAAACTTCTATGTTGTATTCCTTTCCAATTTAATTCAATATTTAATTTCCATGAATTGTTTCATAGTTCCTTAGTATTAGGTTTGTCTCTGTTTTGCCTTAATGACGGTGTCCACTTGAGCTGCACAACCATCTGACGATTGTAGCTCAAATCCATCAACAGAAGAGATTAGACTTGAGGAATATCAGACTTTTTGTACAAAGCAGTCAACATGGTCAATATAACACATTTAAATTTAATGGGGATCTACAAATAGTTCAGAATCTTAAATATTAAATATGATGATAATGAATATTTACT
>JAOTRN010000046.1:22387403-22410006 GCA_028566695.1 Bagroides melapterus | reverse complement strand
TATATATAAAAGTAGGGTTACAGATACGTCATAATGTTAAACTACTTTTGGCCCACCCTGTATATATATATATATATTGTAACTGTTTACAATTTTGAACAAAAAATATATATCCCAGATTTACAACACCATGGAATTTTGGACCTCACTAAATTTGATGAGATGAATTATGTATAGAAATGATGACTCTACTCTAACTTGAGCTGTAGGTTATTATTTAGAGATGTGGTCCAGTTTTGATACAAATTAAATATAAGCATGAGTACACTTGTGATAATAGCTGGTGTGTGTTGCAGTGTTTCTGGGAGTCGGTGGCCTCAGTACATACCAGGTGCGGATGAGCAGCATGTGTGCACAGTGGCAGCCTGTCAGCCATGCCTCCCTCTACAGGGTCATCATCGAGTCCCTGCTCAGTGAGTTACACACACACACACACATTTCATCAAAGGGAAGCACTGCCATTTTCAAGTCTAACCAAAGATTGGTGATTTGAAAGAATTGGATATGCTTTGACTCTTTCCAGAACAGTCACTGCGCTCCTTCTGTGTTCTTGATGGCATGGTCTGACAGGTCTTATGTATCTGATTTGAAACAGCACAGATCTTATTTAATGCATTTTATGTTTTTCCCATCCCTGAAGCCTTAGCAGTTCTGCTCCTGTGGAAAGTCTTGTAAATTCACCATTTCATTTGACATTCAGGACTCATAGGACAGGAGATTTCAGCACAGTGGCACTATTGAAACCAGACCCAGCTTCTAGCTGCAGTGTGTGTGATGCTATTATGATTATTTTCAAGCAATGAATCTCTTAGAGGCTCTGCTGTGCAGGTACTCCGTAGGTGTCTAATGTATTACTCACGATGTCAGATGCATGCAATGAACAACCAAGACTGAAGGATAGCAGTTTTCTTTATGTGGCTATACCATGCTTGTTTTACAGCATGCTTTAAATAATGAAACTTCACATCCCATTGTTTGAGAAGCTCAGAACCCAGCTAACAAATCTGATTGAAAGCATATTTGATCAGACTTGTTAGCGGATTATGATTATTCTGGGTTGCATTATTATCAGTGTCATGTGAATAAAAGTGTCCTCATAGAGTGTCATAAATTTTAATGTGAATCCAGAGATAGCTGCAGATAAGCCTTTGGGGGAAAAAGATTTTTTATTTTTTTTTGCATTCAGTATCATATTTTGGTGTATTGTTGCTGGTTTAATTAGTCAACAACATGACAGGAAAATGAATATGTGTGCAAAGTAAACTCTTTGGCACTGATATTAGTATGAAAAGATGATAGAGTGAGAGAGAGCAAAGAGAGATGGTCACACACAAGTACAGGGACGGAATGCATGATTTGGGCATTTATACTAAGAAGGGATAAAATCTTTTCTATAATTCACTTTTCCTCAACCTCACTGACCCATCTGAATATGTGAACCTGGTGCATTTTTCATTTTCGCTGATTCCAGTACGGCTTTGAAAAAATAATTACAGCTTCAAAGGTGATGAATAGCAGCTATTAGAGCACCTGTCTCCTATCATTCCATGTCTTGACTCGGACCATACACAGTTTTCTCATATGCAGTGTATTCACATTGTTTCTCATTCAGTAGGGTAGACGTGTCAAGGGCAGATAAGGAGTGACCATAAGTGCACAGGACTTGTGTTGCTTCATGGTAGAGTAAGGTTAAAACGCAGGCCTGTGGTGAATTGTGTTTTAATGTCCTGCTCAGGATGTGTTGCCCTGCAGGATTTAGTCACCTGCTCTAGCTAATTTTGATACTTGACACTATTTCTTTTTTTTTTTTTTTTTTTTTTCAAATTAGGTTATAGCTGAACCTCAGCGTACGTCTTCTTCGCTCATCTCATGTTGCTTTTACTTGCAGATGGTCACAAAGAGGAACACACTGTAAGTGGTGGTGCCTCCAGGCAGTGTTTCTTCAACCTGTCGCCTAACTCGCAGTACAAGATCAGCGTCTACACACAGCTAGAGAACATGGAGGGCCCTGCTGTCACCATCATGGACACCACACGTAAATGACTCACTGTCACTGAGATGACTCGCTTTCAAATCCTACAGTATGATGCTACCACGTAAGGGGAAGGGAAAATATAGACGTAGTGGATTTCCTCTCAGCTCTTTGGACAGCTGCAGTGTTTCGGCAATTCTCTGCTTTCTCCTAACACGCATATCTGCGTGTCAGTGAGTGGCAGCAGTAACAGGTCAATGATTCAGACTGCTTCCTAGCCAACGAGGTAAACAGAGCTGCACTCTGTCTGCACACTCTGTCACTGTCTGGGAATCAGATTGAACCAGCCCAGAATAGAGCAATGCAGCCGTTCTTAGACTTGAAGTCACACAGCTGGCTTTTTGTTGAGATATTGTGTGATTTGCTTTGTTTTTTTTTTTCTTTCATAGTACCAGCTCCAACTCAGCCACCGACTTCACCTCCCACCACTGCCCCAATTCCCACCATCCCATCAGCGAAAGAAGGTAACAAGGGAGAACATAGAGGAAGGGTGGTAAAATGGGAATTTTGTAGTGATCATCTTTTGTACTGTGTTGGTCTGCCTGGGCCCTATGAGCTGTATGACCTTTCAATAATGCATGTCTGATCTGACAGCTAACCTTTTCTACGTCTCTGAGCCACATAATTCAATGAATATGCGAAAAAATCTGTGGAACAAAAAGTGGCGACGACAACCAGCTTTACTCCTCACTAAAGCACTGACCGAAGATACTTAGAATTGAATTTTAATGAACATTTGTAATGTCAAGTCCAGCTGGACATAAATACACAACCTATGAGTTAATGTGATTAAGGATTTTGCTGTGCAGAGAAACTTTCTCTCTCGCTCTCTCTCTCTCAGCGTTTTAATGCGCTAAATTGGAATTCCATCAAAAGAAAAATAGTATCTCAGAAAAGCTAAACACAGCACTCTGCTTACAGGAAATTTATGTTCCTATAGATCTCATGGCTAAGTGCATTCTCCAGGGTGTTCTCCATCACCCCTCTGATGCCAGGAACTATGTTTAACATTAAATGCTTTGAAGGCAACAACACGCTTCCAAAAAAAGACAGGAATAAGGTAGCTGGGAATTAATTAGCAGCTTGGTGTTATCTGGCCGATGGTAATAGAGGTCTTGTCAGAGACCCAAGTTGAAGAAAAATAGGCAGTCTTACAAATATGGGGATCATCTGTTGTTTTGCAACATCTATTAAATAATGAGATTTCTGTCTCTGGGAAATCTCACTCACACGCCCCCTCCAACTTCCCTCCCCAAACATCTTTCCCTCTCTCAGTTTGTAAAGCAGCCAAAGCAGAGTTGGTGTTCTTGGTAGACGGCTCCTGGAGCATAGGAGATGACAACTTCCAGAAGATCATTCGCTTCCTATACAGCACCACTGGGGCTTTGGATATCATTGGTCCTGAAGGAACACAGGTGTGCTGGGATCATTTAAACATGCAGATCATTCCCATTACACAACCGGAATGTCACAGACACAAACAAAATCCACAAGCTATAATTCAATAACAAGCTTTCTTCATCTTACAGTATTAATACAAACAATAATAATAACTGTATGTTTCTATGTAGTGTAGTAGCTTGAGGTCACTTAGTGCATCATAGGAAAGGCTATTTCTGGGCAGACTGTACGGACCACACTGGCAATTGTTTAGCCCGGTCAAGAGGGAAAGTATTAAGTAAAAATACCACCAGTCTAGACACACTAGGTCAGAGCCAAAAGATATCCATCAAGACTCACTGACCTCATCAGGGTACACTGCAACAAGTCATGGATGTGCTACAAGGAAAACACCACATAAATCAAACAAAGCCAATAAAACAAAATAGAATGAAAGCAAAGATCAGAATTCTGCCAGAGCCACTCATACTCAAACACGCTAGTCAGTCTTACACGTAAAAAAGCAGAGCATTGTAGGAACTAGCACACTGGAGCGTTCCATTTCAAGGTCAAAAAGATTTTTGGGTTTAGCTTGGCTCACACCAAATTCAGCATAGCACAAATCCAAGACCACAGGCTTGATAAACGCTCCTAATTTCCTCTTTGACAGGTGGCCATCGTTCAGTTCAGTGATGACGCCAGGACTGAGTTCAAGCTCAGCTCCTACAGGGACAAGGAGTCTCTGCTGGATGCTGTGCAGCGCATCACCTATAAGGGAGGAAACACCAAAACAGGCATGTATATGTGCCAGAGAGCTGGCTTTGTCCTCACAGTGATTTAAGGGGAGGAAACAGGTGCACTTGAGGAGGACAAGAATGAGCATTTGTCTGCATACAGGAATTTTGAAAGAGGAGATGAATCTTTGAATATGAATAAGTTTGGGTTGCTTTCATAATTATAAGCACATGCAGATGAGCACGGAAAGTTCTAGCAACATCTCCTTACATTCGGTTGGCCTCGAATGACTTCTTATGGTAATTATCCTGTATGAGACTCCGCACGCAAACATTTACATTTTTAAAGGTACATATTCATGTACATATACACTCACAGAGCACTTTGTAATTAACACTATAGTAATGTAAAGTATGTTTCTGCTTTTCTGCTCAGCACAACTGTAGCCTGGTTATCTGAGTTACTGTAACTTTTCTGTCAGCTTGGCAGGACAATCAGGCTGTTCTTCGTTGATCTCTCTCATCAGCAAGGCAGAACTGCTGCTAGGTTAATGTATTTTTATTGCACCATTTTTAGTAAACTCTATAGACAGTTGTGTGTGTGGAAAATCCCAGGAGATCAGCAGTTACAGAAATACTCCACCCAGCCTGTCTGGCACCAACAGTCATGCCACAGTCAGAATCACTGAGATCACATTTTTCCCCATTGTGAAGGTTGATCTGGCCTGCATCTGTATAATTGTATGCATTGCTCTGCTGACACATGATTGGCTGATTAGATAATTACATGAATGCACATGGGTACAGGTGTTCCTAATAAATGTATTGATCTACACCTAATAATGTAAACAAAAATCTAAAAATTATTATCTACACTTTGAAGATCTACAAGTGAAATCCAAGACTGGTGATGTTTTCATGTTTTGGAATCAAAGCTCACTGTTACACTCAGAGGGGGACACAGAGGCTTGGTGGTTAGCACGTTTGCCTCACACCTCCAGGGTTGGGGGTTCAATTTCCACCTCCGTGGAGTTTACATGTGCTCTCCGGGTACTCCGGTTTCCTTTCCCGGTCCAAAGACATGCATTGTAGGTTGATTGGCATCTCTAAAAATTGTCTGTAGCGTGTGATTGCATGAGAGTGTGTATGTAGTGTGTTCGTGCCCTGCAATGTGTTCGCACTCCGTACAGGGTGTATCCTGTCTTGAAGCCCAGTGGTGCCTGAGATAGGCACAGGCTTCCCGTGACCCGAGAAAAGGTCGGCTAAGCGGCAGACAATGAACGAATGAGTGTTACACTCAGAATATATGAGTTAATCTGATCTCGCTGAGCTACATCAGCAAAGCTCTTGGTGAATACACCAGTCACTGCTGGGTGATAGTATGCACTGAAATGGCAGGATGGTGCATCTCTATCTCATTTTATTAAACCAGATGTGATAAGTGCAGTGCACATTGCTGCACCATGCTTTGCTGATCAGTGCAGTTTTTTTAACAAGCTAGAAGGAATAAGAAGTAGTGGAGTGTACACAAACTCTAATCCTGATTTTGTGTTTTTCCATAAATCCTGCACTGCAAGAAACACACAAACACACAGGCTTTAAAAAAAATAAATAAATAAAAAAGCACTGTGGAGGATCTTGTCTATCATTTCTACACACATTTGTGCTACTAGCACTTGTTTAAGTTTTTGCACTGTCAATCACAATAAAATCGTATTACATTCATGACATGCCCACATGCTTTTTGTACATTTTTGTTTAATTATGTTGTAGTTAGAAGTCTATCTTTCTTGAATATAGCACAGATACATTCTTATTTAATGACAGGTCTTTAGTATGTAAATTTTTTTTTTATTGTGTTGTCAAGGGCTTTAAGTAAAAAAATCTCTTTACCAGCTCACCCTGCATGACACAAATAAAAAAATGCATAGAATCCCCTCCCATGCAGAGAGATGTTTTACTTGGTGATTAGGCTGACACACTGCAGGTCAGATGCTAGGAGTGCCTGCTGGGCGCTGTTGGATATATCCCGGGTTAGTTGGTGTGCAACTGTAGAGATATATGATGCAGTGTTAGTAGGAATATACTTTTTCATTTCCTTCAGCTTCTTCAGCCTACTCATTTACAAGGCAGTATAAGATTGATTTTGTGGGTGTGGGAGCATTAAGGGATAATCCTCAGGCTGTTTATATATTGAAGTATGGAAGTAAAGGAAGACTTACTGAGAGATTGGCCTCATAAAAAGGATATTAAGGTAGAAATCCCAGTGTTCCACATAGATTAGAGTAGTTCCTCCTGATACAGAGAAACAAGTGAGAGATCAACACAGAAAGATTACAGGTTTCTTCGAAAAAATATATATCTGCACAAAAAAAAATGTTTCTATTTAACTCAGAGGTCAATAAACTAAACCTTTAAAACATGTCCTAACAGACATCATGATTAATGACAAGATCAGCTGCTCAGACACGGCTCAGAGAGCTGCGTCCAACTAACATCAAATCAAGGTGACAACTCTCTTTCCTGGCGTAAGTTCTTTTATTCTGGTGTTACATTAAAAACTTATATGATTCCAGTGACTGTAAGCGCTGCAGATTGTCTCCTCCTCTAGTTATTTCTTTCGTTCTAACAGCATCTATAATAAATTAGGAGTGAGAGACAGAATCACCCTGGCATAACCACAGGGGTGCCAAAATTTTGTCCCAGTTTATCAGCGTAATGTGGCTTTTCACAGCTTAGCAACCATGAGAAAATCTGTGCTAATGCCTTGTGATTTAGCCTAACTTTAGAAGGCATTGAAGGAATTGAAGCAGAATGGAGGAGAATTGTGTCATTTCCTGTCGCTATGCTCTGTTTTTTTGATAATAGGGAACCTGCTGAGCAAAAGAGCTAGTGCATGGCACTGCTCGGGTGTCTTATTAGAAACGACTGGCTTTCTATCACTTTAAAATAGCAGTTCATTTTTGTCAGAGTTAAATTCTTTGCATGCTCTGAAATAGTAATCATCAATAAAATTGCTGTAGAAGACATTGAAATGCCAAGCTAATGACAGCCAGTTTATATTTAACAAGCACGCTGTGTCACCATTCCGTCATGTTAACTAGTGTAAGCATAACAGCAGGAAAGACTTAAAGGAATCCTTTGAGCAAAAATAAAGGTTTCCAAACTACCCAGATATAGTCGACTAGCACAGACATGGTTTGGGAAGTTGCTAGCATTGCACTAGAGCAAATGTAGCTAAAATATAAAGGGAACCTGGAATGACTTTCTTTTTCAATTTAGTTTGGTATCACTCAGTGCAAGCATCGAACCTAGTAAGTATTCCAGCAAATTGTGAAAGAAATTCTTATTATTCTTCACACCGTTGACTATAATGAGTTTTTAATGCTCAGAAAGTGAAAGTAAATGAGTGAGTATTAGTCAAGGATAGTTAAAGTTTGCCCCATTTTTGCTTTAAACACCAATTTTGAGTTAAAAGTTATATATCTCGCTCACAGTAATATGGTACATGTAACATAGTTGTGTCACAGTTACTATAAAATGATTATAAGGTCATTTGTAAAGGCATTATTAAGGGGTTGTAGAGAGACCATGCTTTAGTTTGGGGGCTTTTTATCCCATTCCCTTTAAATAAAATAAAATATATGGCTTCTCTTTCTGGAGCTAGGTGCATGACAATTTGACACATCGCTCCCCATCGGCAGTCACACATAAAGCTGATGTAACACTAGCCTAAGTATAGTCTGTCACTTTGCAGCCAGAGCTGTTGTAAATTGTGCTTCCTGGCTTAAGGCCCTTATACCTGTGATTTGTGATGTGTGGTCAGGTCGAGCCATTAAACATGTGAAGGAGAGCATCTTTACAGAAGAGGCTGGTGCGAGGAGGGGAATTCCCAAAGTCCTGGTTGTGCTCACAGATGGCCGCTCGCAGGACGACGTTAACAAGATCTCCAAAGACCTGCAAACAGAAGGTTAGAGACGCTACAGTGAATGCATTCATCACTACCACAGTGGGCTGATATTTTTACATTTTGTACTGGTTATGGTTTGAATTTAAAGAAAACTTCTTTGTGTTTGTGTCCATAAAATGGTTTGAAAAGGACCTGAAAATAAGTTATTATTAACTTCTAATGAAATTCCTTCAGGAAGTTGTGTAAATGTATGTATCTATGTGTACAGTCCCATATGCAGAGCCTATATGTGGTTTTCTTTAGGTTACATCATCTTTGCCATTGGCTTTGCTGACGCGGATTACGGGGAGCTGGTGAACATTGCGAGCAAGCCTAGCGAGAAACATGTCTTCTTTGTAGATGATCTGGATGCAGTGAATAAAATCGAGGAGCAGCTCATAACATTTGTTTGTGAGGCAGCAACTGCAAGTAAGTCTTGTTGAAGAGGTTCGAATACTCATAATCCAAAGCTGATTTACATCATCATACTCTTCAGTCTTTGAAATAAGACAAAAAAGACAACTTTACACTTATGCTGATATTACCACAAACTAAATTGTACATTATTCACTCATAACAACTCAAATCTTTTGTCTTTAGCTTGTCCGTCTTTGCTGATGAGTGGGAATACCTTGGCAGGTGAGTGACTGCATTTCCAATGAAAATGCATGCTGGTTGCTTTCTGTAATAATAACATGATTTATTTAATTCAGTAACACAATATTCAATATATATAATTGAATCGTTCCAGTCATAACTGAGAATGCTGGTTGAATATCCTACATTGTACGATTGCATTAAAAGAGAGAGTAAAATTCCGTTCTTCTTTCTGCAGTCAGGCAGATTTCTTTTGCTCTCTTGCCAAAACACACATGCCAACAGACTAATCAGTATTACTTCTCTTTTCATCTGGGATTTCTGAAACGAAACGAAGCCAAGAAGTCTTCAGTCAGTCAGTGTTGTACCAGCCTTGCCAACATAGATTTCATTTATGATAACATAACTGCTGATGAAGCCGTATGACGGATTGAATTGTTCGGATTTAATCCTAAATCTATGAACACATTATACTAAATAGATGCAAAGTGCACAGGCTAAACATGCTTTTTGTAAGAGAACAAAAACAATCTAGCGAGGAGAAGAAGGTGTTGTTGTTGCAGATTAATTTATTACGCTCTCAACCTTTGGCAGTAAAATAATAATCATAGTCTAGCACAGTGTGAGCTGAGCCTTGGACGATATGAAGACAAAGTTATGCTCTGTACTTTATATATTGTATTCTCCTCCATGAAATTATATTAAATATAAATATTAAAGCAAGCTAGATACTTGCTACATTTGTTTTCCCTCTTGTGTTCTGAGTTGATTTTGAGTTCAGCATTGCTGTGGTGGGCTGCAGGTTTTCGTATGATGGAGATGTTTGGGCTGGTGGAGAAGGATTACAGTAATGTGCAGGGTGTTTCCATGGAGCCTGGGACTTTCAACAGCTTCCCCTGCTACAGGCTTCATAAGGATGCTCTCATCTCACAGCCAACCAAGTATGTACAAGAATGAAGTGAAGTGAAAATTTTAAATTTGGTCCCCAGGACGTTTATTGATGCCTTTGAATATGGCCTGTTTAAGCAGTGTACAAATATGAGGTTGCACAATTCCTAGATGCTGTAATGACTGGTGATGAAACTTAAAACTGGCTTTAACCTGATGGAAAAGTTACAGTGTTTGGTAATATTTTCCTTCCGCATGCAAATCAGTAGTGTTAAACAGGTTATCATCTACAGTGGCTGAGCAAATGTCTCCATGCTATGGCCTGAGATCGACCAAATGAGCCTTAAAATAAAGTCACTGGCTGCTGAGAGCTCAGGGCATCAGTGAAGAGTTTGGTTGTGAGAGCCCAACAGATAGTCTTTTGGATGCCTAGTGATAAAATCTAGATTAGATTATCCTTTCCTGAGCTCAGAAGAAGCATGTTTATTATAGTGGAAAGCTTCAGTGCCTTTGAACACTCAAGTGTATTTTTCTCTGATGTTCTGATGCGTACTCACCACAAGAGCCACATCATAAGCATCATTCACAGCAATCACAGTTAGGCCACTCTGTGATTAGAAGCTCAGATAATGATTGTTTTGTAGCAGATCACAGCTGGTACAGTTACAGGGCCAGTGAAAAATAGAGGTTATGATTCAGCCACTGTATTGTGTGTTTAGATAAAATGCTGTTTAATTGACATCTGTGTATTGGTGGTAGATATCTGCACCCTGAGGGACTTCCATCTGACTACACCGTGTCAGTGCTGTTCCGCATCCTGCCTGAAACTCCTCAGGAGGCCTTTGCATTGTGGGAAGTTCTCAATAAAGCCAATGAACCCCTGGTGGGTCTCATCCTGGACAGTGAGTATTCTACTTGAATGCCTGCTGTTTGTATATTGGTCACTAAAAAAACACCAATATTTCTTTCAAACAGGCAATAGCCTATTGTGGCAGTGCAATAATCTACTGACTCAAAAGAGGAAAAAATACAGCAATTGTATGATATGAAACTGATTTTTTCTTTGAATGCCTTTTTGTTTTCAGATGGTGGGAAAACGTTGACATTCTTCAACTATGACTACAAGGGTGATTTCCAGACAGTGACCTTTGAAGGACCTGACATCAGAAAAATCTTTTATGGTAGTTTTCACAAGGTCAGTATCTTTTATACTGCATTATTTTGGCTACAACTTTGACAGGAAATTAGCGTAACATTTCACTGTTTGTCACTGTTGAGATTTTCAGCATGATGGCAGGAGTTCTAGGATATTGGAAGCGTGCATGTAGCCATTATAGTTGCAGTGCAGCTTGGAGTGATGCTTTTCTAATGAGTTGTCCTGTTAACTTTCATCAGTCCATCTAAGGGGATATATCATTCTTGGCCTGTGTACTCAAATGTGTAGCCAGGATCAGTTGAGAGAGAGAGATTCAGTATCACAGGTTTGTATCACAGGACCAAGGAAGCAATCAGTCACTACTGTGTCTGTGTAATTGTTTGAAAAATGGGAGATAATGTGAGAAAAAGCTCCAGAGTCCCAGTTTGATCCTGATGTTGAGCTACTGATTGTGAGTTTCTGTTTTTCTGGAACTTTCTCCCACTCTCCACATGGGTATGAATGAACGTGTAAATGTGTGTGTCCCTGTTGGCCCGTGTTGCACAACGGGATAGATCGGTTACTGAAAGTGAGTAAGTGCAAAGTGTTTCATCACTTTTACTTGATACTTACTATACTCAGACATACCAAATGGCATCAGGTCTGGAAAAAAACTCAAGTGTCGATATCCCTAAAGAGCAACCTGTCACTATCACCTGTTCTGTATATTTATTTGGAGTGGTTATATAACGCATTCTGGGGCTCAGTGTGTAACCTGTCATGTTTGAAATTCTATTTATCTCCCAAGTGTATTCAGGTTCGACCCGGATGACAGCATCACCAGAACTCACAGTCTAGTGGTCTGTGGATTTGTTTATCAAGCTTTGCTTATTCCGTTCCCCAAATGACAGAATGCTCATTAGTGATGTAGGTTACTATCTATAGATTATTGCTTTTGTGTTCTCCATAGCGCTGGACTTAGATACTGATTGATCCCATGTCGTATTGTACCGTATTCAGTAAAGCGCAGGTTCTCATGTTTCTTTTTTTCAGAAGTGTTAACACGAAACACACCGTGGTCAATGCAGCACAGCAGCCTGAAGCCTAAAGCAGACAGCATCTAAAACTGATATGTCCAACGTAAAATTGTTCTCACACAGCACTTGTTTTGTGCAATAATTCTTAGTATCGTTTTTGTTTTGACAGCTTTTAAACAAATCCTAGACTTGGAGAAGATCCTGATCCTGTGAGCAGAGGTCGCAATTGCAGAGGCTTTGCTGCTTCTGATTGAAGGTTTTGGTGTGTGTAGTTTGGCTCAGCTGAACGGTTGCTGAGTTGGAGTTTGTTGTTTCTCACTCCACACATTCTGCTCTCACACGTTTGGTTTCCACACAGGAAAACAAGTGCTGACACAAGCTTTCGGAACATTTCTCTTCCTATAATCATCAAACATAAAACGCATTCAGTTCATTGTGTTATGAATCTTAATTTTCGTTTCATTGTTTTTTATTCATTTGGGAAATAATCTGGTATTAGTAACCTTTTCTGGAGGCAGGTGTAAAATGTGTAGTTTTGTTAATAATGGTAGGGTATCGATGGCTTTTTGGAGAAGCAAGCACATGTCTGAATTACACTCAGGAATCTGTCTCTGTGGGAGCACCTCGAAAGGGACGAGAACACAAACAAACAAATGAAGCACAGCATCGTTATGAGGCAGAGGCTGGGATTTGAGCACAAGCAGCGCATTAAGGATAAAGCGAGGGGTGTGAAATAGACCAATGCATCACACTGGCAACAGAATTATCTGAGGATTGATCAGAGGAGACATGAGAGCCACAGGGGCTTGAGCTGAAGAAGGAGCTACTCTGACTTCGCACCCTTCTCAGCTTCTGCATTAAAATCACACGTTTCACACTCACACACAATGCCTAAGTGATACATGTAGTGTGCTGGGAATTATTTCTAGCATTCTCGGATCACAGAACATTGCTTGTATCTGACTGGCCTTTGGTGTACACTTTCACCAAGTAAGATCAGTTCTTGGTCTTTCCTATGTCGATTTTTATCTTTTTTTATGTCTCACCAGAAGTGTTTGAATTTTCTCTCACGCACGTATCACACTATTATTCACAGTAATTGACGTGACTGCATGACAGCGCCATAATGAGCTGAATATGAGCCTGTATTCACCCACCTTTATTCACAGCAGTCTGACAGCTATATCTTCTCTTTCTCTACCCAGTCTTACTCCCTCTCCCTTTCTCTCTTTTTCTTGCTGCCTCCCTTGTACCCACTCTGCCACAGAAGCATCCGTACACTTATCCAACAAATCAGAGGAAATTAGAGAAACTTGTGACTTAGACATAAAACACATTAGCATTTAACCTGCTCTGTCTCAATGCCATCATGCGTGTGTGTGAACTTTAGTCAACAACAAATTATACTCTTTTATTATTGGTGGTCCTAGATGTGATCTTAGAATATAGTTATTATAGCAGTCATTATTATAGTATATAATGGAGAAGTAACTTGGATATGGTTACTAGGTAATGGTCAAGGTTTAGCAGATTCAGAACATTATATTTATCCGGTCACCAATGACGTCGCAGCAGTGCATTTCATAAAATCATGCAGATACATCTAAAGAGCTTTAGTTAATGTTCACCTCAAATATCTGAATGGAGAAACGTGGGCTCACAGGGACTTTGACTATGCCACGGTTGTTGGTGCCAGACATGCTGCTTTGAGGATTTCAGAAATCTCCAGAGATTTTCACACAAAGTCTCAAGAGTTTGCAAAGTCTTTGTGAAATAGAAAGAAAAAACATCAAGAGAGCGGTAGTTCTGCAGGTGGAAAAATGCTGTTAAGGAGAGTGGTCAAAGGAGAATGGCTAGACTGGTTCAAGCTGACAGGATGGTTATAGTGACTCAGATAACCACTCATTATAACTGTGGTGCAGAGAAAAGCATCTCTGAACGCACAACACAAATCCTCATCGTTTGTCTATCACTCATAAATGAATACCCAAAGAGCTTATTTCACAAATGCATTTAACTGAGGAATTCATGAAAGCATTAGACAAAATGGTGTTTTATATAAACATTTGACACCTAACAACTGCTTAAATTTTGTCTGTGGTAATCATGTACTGTATATAGAGATTTGGCTAAAAAACATTCAAGTATTCAAGTAAATGACAGTGTGTTGTATGCAAAATGACATTGTTCATCTGTTACACAGCTTCATGTGGCAATCAGCAAGACCTCTGCAAAGGTAGTGATTGACTGTAAGCTAGTTGGTGAGAAGCCCATCAGCGCTGCTGGGAACATCACCACAGATGGACTGGAGATTCTGGGACGAATGGTACGCTCACGTGGCAGCAGGGACAACTCGGCGTCGGTAAGACATGGATGTTTGAGGGTTGCACATGGGCTGGTTATTACGAGGAACAGACTTTGCATTAAAAACTCATTGAGTTCGATTGACTTTATTTCTGAAAGTGATGGAAGAGGTATCTAAGGAAATTGTAATTTTCATATGAGGGGGACTTAGATGTGGTGATTTAAAGCCTGAAATATGAGTTAATAATACAAGTGGAAAACGTAACATGGTTGCATTTTTCCATAAGTGTGTGGAGATATAGGTATAATTTATGTTTTCCACAAAGGGAGGTTGGGGTTGATAGCAATAACAGTTGCTATAATCATCTTTGAGAAAAATGCAAAAAGAAAAAATAAATCTATAATTTGCCTTAAAAATGACTCATTGCGCTCCAGGTAAACAATCCAGGTAGTAACATAAACGTTGATTGTCATGACCTTCATTTTCAAAGTAGTGAATGTAACATTGCGGTGGCTTTAGCTTATACTCATGGTCAGTTTACAGAAAACTTTATTTGTTTTCATGAGTTATGTGTATAATATTTGTTTTTGCATGTCCACAGTTTCAGCTTCAGATGTTTGATATTGTATGCAGTACATCATGGGCCAGCAGAGATAAATGCTGTGAGCTCCCAGGCTTGGTAAGAATTGAATTGCTCTGTTGTATTGCTATAGTAGAGCAGTCAGAGCACCCACCCATCCACCTAACAAGAAAATTCTCTTCCTTCCATTTCACTGACAGCTTGAAACCAAACCAATCCAGCTGCCAAGTTAGCAACATAAACAGTCTGTAAGCCACTTAATTGGCAGTAGCTAAATGATTATTTACAGTCTGGTTTACTGGAAAGCCTTTGAGACTGAGAACACATGGACTAGGTCATCCAAAAAGGTTCTTCTTATATCTAGACTCAGATGCATTCACTGTGTTGTTCATGTCAACCACTGATTTTGATAATTTTATAGATTCTATCTGGCACTTTATTTGATACAGTCAGTCTCTTAAGCGTGTACTCTGAACTGTGTTTAGTTTAGTACAGGCCTTGTTCTTTTACAGACTTGTGAAAACTTCACATATAATTCAGTTTTGTAGGCTTGGATCAGTCTTGGATGGCTGTTGATCAATAGATAGAAAGAACAATATCCCTGAACTGCTTGTTTTCCTTGACTGTGCTCCTAATTTAATGACTTGGGGGAATTGCATGCATGCTGGTGATAGACTTTTAACAAATAAAGATATATGGAAGCCTTAAAGAAGAGCGATGTTTTGAGAGATTTCGTGTCCTTTTTGTTTTGCAGAGAAAAGAGCAAGATTGCCCTGCTCTGCCTCATTCATGCACCTGCTCTCAGGACAGTAAAGGACCACCAGGACCCTCTGGACCTCCGGTAAGATATTCAGTCCTGTGTTTGATTATGAGACATCACATATCACATAATGTTATCAACAATCACATTCCAGTACTCCTTTTATAAATTCAGTGAAAAAGAGAAGAGCTAGAACTAAATAAGCCTGGGATGTTGGGAAACAGATATAGAGTGAGCTGCAGAAAAACAGTCATTAGGTAAAGAAGAGTAAATGAGATTTGGGTAACAAGCAATAGAGAGTCTGATTGCTTAATTCAGCCCCCTGAACAGGTAGAACTCGAACGGCAGGATAAACAAATGAGCTTATTTGGAACGCAGAGCTCTGTACACACAGCTTTTTGAAGGCCATGAAAAGGCCACATTGTGTAAACATCTATCAGGTTGAGAAAGTCATTAGATGGAGATGAATTTATCAAATCTGATTAGTTTGCTTCTGTCCTGTTCATACTTACAGATCCAGATCAGTAATTTCTATTAAGCTGTGTCTAGACAGCAATAGTACTAGTGCAGTTTACATTTCAGAGGCATCCAGCCTCTTAATATTAAAAATTTAATATGCCACCCTGATATTAAGATGCTGCCATGCAAACAGATCTAGAAGACGTTTCGTCTCAGTGGAAACATGCCGTCTTTCCTGTAGAAAAGCTTCCACAGCAGAGAAAGCTAGGAATCAAATTCACGCTATTCATGCATTTGATTTGTTGCCCTGAGCCATAGACACGCAGTAGTGCTTTGGGGCCATGATTAAAGTAAACACTGGAAGAGGAAGCAAACGGGGTGAAATTACTGGCAACAGCCTACAGCAGTGAGGGCATGAACTTGTAAGTAGTGTAATCTATAGCCAGGGTGCTGAACAGGGTAGGAGTCGACCCTTTGATGGCTGAGTGAGTTTACACTGCACCAGGCACAGTTGCTACTCATGGATTAAAACAGTACAGCGTTCCTACTCTTTTGATAATGTAGCTAGATAATATACATCTACTTTGTCAAAAACTCTGAAAAATTAGTGCAACTACATTATTGCACAAAATTAAAGGTACATACTATAAGGTATCCATATATATTTCATTAATGTTTGTTTGATTGAAAAGACAATATTCCATTGGTTATTTGAAAAGGGAAAAGTTTGTGTTATGTCATTCTATTCTACTACTTAGCGTTAAAGTAATGAGTTTCTGGAGATGCTACATTATTCTACAAATAGCTCAGCTACTGCCACACTCTTAAAAATCTAATGTTTAGTGTTTCTTTCTGAATCTTTTATTTTTCCTGTTTGTTTTCTGAGTATCAAAAAAAACATAAACTTGAAAAAAAAAAAAACATAAAACCTTGAACAGAGTTTTAGGTTGATGGTATCTATAGTAAGTCTGTAAGCAGTGTTAATGTATTCATTGAGAGACTTCAAAGCACTTTTGTACGTCACTTTGGATAAGGGCATCTGCGAAAAGTCATAAATGTAAAGGTAAATAGAGTAGCATCAGTACCCCAATACTGACAGCACATTTTGAACTACTGTAAACACACACACACACACACACACACACACACACATACATATTCACTGTAGTGTACAGAGATTATCATTGATACTGATATACGCAGTATGCGAACAATAAACCAGTTTTTTGGGAAACAGTTTAGGAGAATTCACTGTGTCAGCAGTCATTTATTTATATTTATATGTGTTTGTGTGTTTGTGTCTTACAGGGCGGTCCCGGTATAAGAGGCTCAAGAGGTGACCGAGGGGAACCAGGCTCAGCGGTAAAACACACATTTTAGTCAGTCTTTTATAATACACAATATAATAACAAAAACACAAGCTTGATCCTAAACTAATTTAGTATCCAAAAGAATAAGATTGATAAACATCTTGGAATTTCTACGCTCATAAAAGACAGCATCTATCACTGTTGGTTTTGGAGGACTCATTGTTTTTACATGTTGGGTAAATTGGGGTTTGACTGAGGACTCAGACTGGATGTTCTTGTTTAAGGACTTACAGACTCCTGCTTTGTTACTGGAGCTCTTCTCTAAACTCTTCTCCACACACTGGCATGCAGTGTCATGCAGAAGGTCCTCTGGGCCAGATCAAGTTGGCCTTGTGTAGATGTGAAATGAAATTTCTCTTGGATGGATGTGTAAAGCAATTTCTAAAAGCAGGATAAAGTCAGTTGTAATGACCTTATATGAGCAGTATGTCACAGGGTAAACTGTGTTCAGCTCCTCTCTCGCTCATGAATATTGTATTCAGTGATAAAGACAGTGAGATCAGGAAGGTTTCATCAGGCAGGCTGATGCAGTGCTGACCAGAAACATTGATTACATTTATTCAATACTGGCAGAAAATCTTTGTTTTCCCAATTAAAATACACTAAGGAAATCATTAAAGCACAACCTTTCCCTGTTCTAATTATTAAAGGGACCTCAGGGGCCACCCGGTGAAATTGGACCTCCAGGACCTCAGGGGCCTCCTGGACCACAGGGGCCAAGTGGACTCTCTATCCAGGGACCATCAGTAAGTCTTTTACTACTTCTCTTTAGCTCATGTACATATGTGAGGGCTATGTAAAGATCTCTTCCAGGCTCTTCTGGGTAAAAAAAAAATCTATTCACTTGCAAGAAATGTACTAAAATATCAGATGTGCTCTGTCTTATAGTGACAGTCATCTGTTCACACCTAATCACACCTACACTGGGTATAAATAGTCTAAAAAGTCTAAAAGTTAAAATGCCATGTTATTGTGATGTAAAAAAAATCACTTTAGGGGAAAAAAAGATAAAAAGAAAAATGTAGAATAAACTGGTTGCGTAAGTGTGCACACCCCTGAACTAATACTTAGTTGAAGCATCTCTAGATTTTTTCACAGCATTGTTTTGGTGAGCCATTCCTTTGTTGATTTGTGGGTGTGCTACGGATCATCGTCATGCTGAAATGTGACATTTCTCTTCATTTTAAGTGTTTAACAGAAGCCTTAAGGTTTTGCACTAAAATTGACTGGTATCTGGAGCTATTCATTATTCCCAAAACCGTGATTAAAGCCACCTCCAGGTGAAGAAAAGCAGCCTTAAAGCATGTGGCTGCTACCCCCATGCTTCAGTGTAGGGATGGTGTTTTTTTAATGATGTGCTTGACCTTTGGTGCTATCAGGCCATAACACATTATTCCACATGATTTTGTGAGATATATATATTTTGCAAACATTAGCCAGGCTTGGGTAGAGTTTTTCTTCGGTTAAAAAAGCTTTCGCAGTATGTAAGAATTTTGAGATGGTTGTCACATAGAGAGGAACAAGTACTTGCCAGAAATTGCTGCACTTCTTTTGTTGCAGTAAGCATCATGGCAACCTCCATGACCCATTTTCTCTTGGTCTTATCAATGTCCTGTACTTAATAATGTCACTGTTGTGCCATATTTTCTCCATGAGTTAATTATTGATACAGCATTCTATGGTATATTTAATGTCTTGTATGTTTTTTTGTAACCCTCTCCTAATTAACATTTTTCATAATGAGATCTTGTACTGCTTTGTAAGTTCTTTGTTGCGTTTCCACATGTTGCCAGGAAGATAACAATTTGATCAGAATAATCCTAGTGGAACAGCTGTACTTTATTTCTGTTAAATCAGTCACTATAGTTGATAGTCGGTATATTCTCATTAGAATTTAACATGAGTTTGAATTCGATTGGTTGATTTTGAACACTACCACGTTTCTAATTATAAAAGGGTGTGCACATGTACGCTACCAGGTTATTATACTATTTTCTTGATAAAATGATTTTATTTCTTTCCACTTATAATATTTTGTTTGAAAATTCACATGAAAGTTGGAAAAGGCTCTGACATGATTGATCTTGATCTTGATCCTGCCATTTTAACAGTGGAGTGTAAACTTTTTATATCCACTGTATGCAATAGAAACTATTTATTATATACTATACACACATATATAATTTTATATATTTTTTTATATTTATATGTCCTCTTATAATACCCTCCCTAGACCATCTCTAGATGCTCCAGGAAATAATAAAACGTTATTGGTCTTTATACATATTCTGCATTTTAAACCTGTCCAGTAGATTTGGTTTGGTTTTGGTGGGAGACTTATATCTTGTGCAAAAATAGGTATTGGGCAGTTTTAACAGGATCTTTACCAACATCTCCGTTCAGACTGAGGTCCCTTTATATAGTATATATAATTTACATAGCATATAAAAGAGTGTGTAATGTTTTCAGGCACAGGAACATACTTGATAGATTTCTGACATGATGGAACTGGGTAGGACTAAAATCCCAGAAATCCCAGTTACACTTAACCCAACAAACCTTCTAAGTCAAATAAATCCAGTATAAATCAGGCTTTAGTGGCCTGGCTTAACTCACTGGAAACGTTTTCTTTTTTAGAATAAATAGCCCTTAAAATAAATGCATCCTATTTATGGCATAATTTGCTATTAATATAAAATAAAAATAATGTATGTCCTGATGGTGATAAGCATAGTGAAGGCACAAGAATTTCTAACAGTTGGTGTACACAGATTGGTCAGACAGTGCACTACATACAGAAAGGTGGCATAAACCCGTGTCTCTGTTATATCGTAACAGACATTTTGCTGCTACGGTCAACACGTCTTCTTAAAGAGAAGGATCACAGCAATTTTGCGAACACCTTTATTTTATGATCAAACATTTCTATCCTGGTGAACTCTGTCATCCAGTATTGACAATACACCTTTCACCTAATAATTAGTTGAGTATAAAAATACTGTAAATTACATGTTATGGTCTGTGCAGTCACCAGATCTCAGCCTAATTAAAATAGAGATTTTGGACCGACATGGTAGACAGTGCTCTCCAACACCATCATTAAAACATCAACCGAGGGAATATATTTTGGAAGAATGTTATTCAGAGACATTAAAAATGTATGCCAAGATGTTTTTAAGTTGTTCTGGTTGATCAACAGCTTATTAAGCTGCTTAATGTGCTTTTTGTCCCCCTTTGATTTGTTTCCTGCCTGTAGGTTCTACGATGCCATTATGCCGTACATTGTTTTGTTAGCATAAAGGAAGGCATTTGGGATTAGCTTTACTGAATAATTTCTGCACGAAAATGAATAGATGTTGTTAGATTTTAATGTAAAATGTATCAGTTATGAGAAAATGTTGCTGTAAATATACTGTGCAAATAAAAGTGAAACACAAACACAAAAATTACTAATACAATTATTATATTGCCTCAGTGTAATTTTATTTGCGTAGAGAAATAATACAATTTTCTCTGTGCGTGGGTTATATGATCTTAACACTGAGCTGATGTTTGTTTTGTCTGTGGCAGTATAAAATTATAATCTAATTATTATTTGAATGCATTTGAATACTAAAACTTTTAGCTCATTTAATGCATTTTCATTAGGATTTTCCAACCACAGTATGCGCATTGTTGTTAACTCTTTTACAACAGTATATAACGTTGCTTTATTGATTGCTTCTTTAAAATGAAATGTGCTCTGGAAACGGCACAATGGCTGCTTCCTTATTTCTTTATGTCTCTTATTTCAGGGACCTACAGGAGAAAAAGGAGAAAAGGGTGACTCAGGTCTGCCAGGTCCTCAGGTAAAAGCAAAAGCAGCCACAGATTGTCTGTCTAATGAGCATGCACAATGACAGGCAGTCTTACTGCTAGTGCTCCGTCTCCCATTAGCCAGGCGTCTTCCTCCTCACAGATAGAGCCGCATTAGGGAGCAAATTAGAGATATTGTGTACGTGTGTCTGCACTTTGAGGTATGTTGATAAGTTTGGCTCACTTATTCGTAGCGTACACAGAAAAAAAACACGCGCACACACGCACGCACACGCACACCCACACACCGCTGTAGCAGAAATCCTAATGGAATCACTCACATGAGAAAATCATTACCTGCTAGTGCTGTTATTAATTACTGAAGCTTCCTGCTGCCTGATGGGATTCATACTCAGACAGCACATCAGAGAGGCTGATAAGAGCTGCTGAGCAGGTTGAAAGGAAATACTTTCGCTGTGAAATATTCACCTGTGCTCTTTAGCCTTCTGGTGGGTGAGGCTGCTGATGAGTGTCGAGATAACTGTTGTGTAGTGATATTTAGTTTTTGATGAATGGTCCCGCGCACGTGCTGCAGTTCTGTTTGTCCCCCGATGGGATTATTAGAATCACCATCATTTATCAAAGAGTACTACATCATCTTTGTGTTGTCAGGATTTCGCTTTTTCCTGTGCATACAAGCACCACAACACAATAATCCTAGCTGTGTGAGATTCTTTCATACTTATGATTAAAGATCAAGCCTTTTTTTTATTATTCTTTTAAGAATCACACCCTAACGGCTTCAGAGACTTGCAGTGGCGGTTTCATTTCTTAAAAAATAACACTTTGATGGTAATCCAATGACAACTGCTACAAAATCTCCAGGGGCCCTCCATAGAGGGAAGAAAACATTACTGCTCTTTGACTAGCTGCCAATACACACACAGCTTCCTTGTCTATGAAAAATAATCTCCAGTTTAGGCTTGTGATCTTTATTTGGATCTCGTTTCCTTAAAGACAGTCATTGGCATTTAAAAAAAAAAAAAAACAATCATTTTCTTTAAGTATTTTGACTCTGTGCGTAAGGCATGTCAGCACAGAGTTTGATACTGAAGTTTGAAAGGGACGTTAAATCTGTGGGAAACGCTGTAGAAGTGAGACGTCTCATTGATGGACAGGAAGAATGTAGCCTGTCAGATTCTGAAAACTGCATGCAGAACTCTTTTGAATTATATTCATAGGACGTTAGAGAAGTTCTTGAGCCTGTGGAGCTTTTTTTCTTGTATATACTTTTCTGTCTGTCGTGCTGTCAGTCTCAATGAAAGTGTTAGGCAGTCATGCCTGAACAGGCATGGAGAAAGTACTGAGATATTATGTTTAAGTGAAAATATAGATAATGTGTCAATTTACTGTTATTTTTTTTTAAAACTCAAATAAAAGTTGAAGACATGTTCTCAATGGTCAAAAAGGTAATTTGAAAATATTAAACTGTAAAATGGAAATGTCATACCTTTTTTATTTTTTTTTTTACTTTATTAAACTAGATTATTGGATAGAATAGAATAGAATAGAATAGAATAGA
>JAOTRN010000046.1:22367526-22387303 GCA_028566695.1 Bagroides melapterus | reverse complement strand
ATAGAATAGAATAGAATAGAATAGAATAGAGTCATGTTTGAAACCACATCATTTAATCTCTGCAAGTTTGCTTAGTAAATACTTGGACAGAAATAAAGAAAAACCTCAAAATAATACTGTAGTATATTAACAAAATTAAGGTTTGCCCTGTATCAGATATGGGCATATAGATAAGTCATCCTTCATGTTGTTGCTTATATTACTGATCTATCTGTTTTAATTCATTATATTTTCAATGAAAAATGGATACATCTTGGCATATTTTAAGATAGAAGGTTTGCTATAGAAACGGACCTTTTTTCCCCCCACCCATTGTTTTTATTTCTTCCATTGTGTCTCTCACTCTTTCAGTCTGTTTTTGTTTCACAGGCAGTGAGCTGACAGGGCATCTCACGAGCAACACACCACAATTCCTCATCTTGGAGCGAATCAGACTATGCAGATTGCATGTGTGACATCTTCACTTTTATTATTAGGCTTTCAGCTGGGAAAATAAGAGCATATATCATTTAAGCAGTGAAACAAGCCAGAGGATAGATGCAGAGAGTGAAGACAGTTACTTCACACAGCTGTGTAGAGGAACTACTCACACAACACACATATGTTGGCATGATGTGCACAGTTTACCGCTCAGCTTTATCACAGTGACCTCAGATGCTAATCTGATCTTTTTTATACGTGTCAGTGTTGTAAGACAGCACACCCTTCTGGTGGTGATTGATTTAATCAGAGTCTTGCCGTGTAATGAGCTGATTCAGCTCACACAGCATTTCCCACATGATTAATGGACATAACCTACTTTTTTGCGGCGTTGTTTAGCCTGTAACACAGTCAGCAACTTAACAAACACTCTAACATGTCAAAGAAAGCTAGGAAAAGCAGAATATGAGGAACATTCATAAGCAGTAATCCAAAACGGTAATCTGTCATCGGTGTCCCAATTAGCAAACCAGGGTCATTGAGATGCAATTTATGCATGTTATGCTGATCTTGGCTTAGATGTTTGTGTGTGTGTGTGAGTGTGTGTGTGTGAAATTTGGGAAGCATACCATTCATCCTCCATTAAACATGACTACTGTTGTTGCTTCTCAGGAAAGTTTACTGTCAAAAATTTTAGCTTTTATTTTGTCGTTGTTTTTTTTCCCCCCTCAGGGTGTGCCAGGAGCCAGTGGAGGATCGGGCAGAGACGGCCCACCAGGACAGAGGGTAAGGATGATCACTAACCTCAGTTAAATGATTTGCACCTATTAAGAACCGACGTGTTGAAATGGTTAATGATCCGTTATGTGTCTGCGGTTTATACTGGTTATGGTTGCTCTAGCCTCATCTTTTTTATTTAAATAGCATAGATCCAGCTGCACATGTTAATATTCATGATTGATTTACATATCTGAAATTTCTAAACTACGCATTGAGTATATTTATAATTCAAATCCCTCCTTCGTTCTTTAAGGTCGAACACATAATACATGCTGATGAAAAATCTTTGGGATTGGCACAATGATAGGAAGATTAATTCTGTCAGTCCACATGGATTGTTCATCAGATAGATCTGGCAAATATTTTGTCCAGGAATAGATCTGATTCAGTCAAAATGCCAGGTTCTGTCTACTGCTCTTTTTTAACTCCACATGTACGTGCTGTGTGCAACTTTGATTGTAGTTTCTCCTGTGAGCCCAGTGAAGGTTTTTATTTTGGTTATATCATACATTACACATGAGCGTCGCAAGTCACTTTTTTATCATATAGATAACAGAAGAAATCAGAGGAATGCGTACAATCTTAGGATAAATGTTCCATCACATAGTTTTCAAAGTTCTTCAGTTTGTCCCTCTGGAGGAACTTTTTCTGTAGGGTTTTAGACTTCTCCACAATGCTTTATTTATTTAAGATGTTTTTGTTTTCTAAATTGAAGACTAGATGGAAGTGCAGGAGAAATTCCTGAATGCTTGAGTTTTGTGCTCAAACGGAACATGATCCAAAATCCTCTCGGTTGTATTCTGGCATAGAAAGTTAATTAGCACGGTGTAAAAAGCCTGTGACCGAGCTGGATCATAGAGCTACCCAGCAATGCATGACTCCACTCTGGCTCACTCAGATACTCTACGATCCCATTCCTGGAGACAAATGGGGAAAAAGACAGAGAAATAGACTGACAGAGAGAATGAGAGAGAGAGAAAGAGAGAGAGAGAGAGAGAGAGAGAGAGACTTTGATCTCTGGGGAAGGGAAAAGCTCAGACATGTGGCTTTGCATTGGTTTTGTGCGTGCATGAGACGAATACTCTAGGCTTCCTCTCTTGATGTGGTTGCCGAAAAGCACTTTGCATTTGAGAAGCGTTTAAACAGTACAGTGTTTTTATTCCAAATGGCTCATATTGCATGAAAACCTCTTATAAGATATTGTAGGCAATGAATCACATTTAATAAAGGTTCATTTTTAGAAAGCTGGATAGAAAGAAATGAGGATTGTATATATAGCCTAATAAGTTCATGGAACTAAAGGTTGGAATGTTTTCGCACTCATCTTATTCCGAGTTAAATTATACCTTGTGTTATAACCTATTTCGACAAGTCCAGTAGTACCTTGCTGTAGTATCTGTTCCCTAACAGACCATTAAACATTAAAGTCACTGCCTCTAAAATGAGCACTATTTTTAAGTGGACAAATTCAATCTTTATTGTTGTCATATATTTCCTTTTACTAAAAAAAAAAAAGTGATTCTAGTTGTTGGTTCAAGTTGGTTTCTTGTAATGTCGAACATATGCAAACATCATACACCCCACCACCAGTAACATAGCCTTCATCCCATCACTATGAGTTCACTTTACACACAGCACCTCTAATGTTCAATGTTAATAAACTTACTGTAGCAGAACACTGACATTTCACTTATCAACTTATTGTGAAACGAGTGAACTTATTACTGTACTAAATTATTATATAAAATCAGCTAGGATATTTAGCCAGCATCCAGTGACTTAAAATTTTAGTGGACTTTGAATTTTAGTGGTTGAAGATAACAACTTCCAATTTTAGATGCTTATGAACAGACATGGGTTTGATATCACCGTTTACTTTCAAGAGATGATTTGTGTGAAATTAATTTTTTTTAAAAAACATTTCTGTGTATTAAATTATATATGCATCAGGAATTTGCTATGTCTAAACAAAAATACAAACAGAAACTAAAAAATTCTTAAAGCTCTGAGTAGCTTTTAGTTGGAAGTGTGACATGACAAATAAATTCTGAATGCTGAGTGTGGGCATCCCCAAACAGGTGCAAATTTCATTTTTATGGCCTAAACAGAGTTAAGTGTTTCATTACAGGCTGCATTAATTACCTAATGTCTTTTTTACGTGGATAAAATTAATCTCCACCTAGCAGTATAAGTGCCAATTTATCTGTATTTCTGTATGCACGCCTCATTTCAGGATGTTGTTGTTGTTTTTTTTTCTTCAAATAAAGTTTTGTCAATATTGCAGAGCTCTCTAACAATTGCAGCGTAATTGTTGGGGAGAAGTATACAAAATCAACACCCACAAAATGATCTGTTATTCACAGTGGAGAAAATTACATAGGAACCTAGAGTATACAAGTCAAATGAATACTTTAAAACTTTAAAGTCCACTCACAGTACAGTGTACGAAGCCCACGCTGCGTCTCTCTGCTCTATCTCTGTAGCATGTGTGGATCGGGGACCTCACATTAAGACTGGCTTATACACAGATAACAAATGTACACTGTAGTGAAATGGGGTTAAATGCAGTTATTACTAAGATGGATATGCAGAGCAGAGCTGGCCTTGTGTCTTTTTGTACACCAAAATATATTACAATTGGATCAGATTGAGAGATAATATTGTTACATCTGGCCTTAAGAATGTGCAGGTCCAAATAGAAAGCCTCATTTATTAAAAACAGATTTATTTCAAAAAACACCCATGTTTTACTTGTACTCCAGCATGCGGGAAATTTGCTCCTAAGAAGACCGTCTAACGTAAACCTTGAATCATATAATTTGCAGGGATTATTGTAGTTTTCGTGCAGATTATACTGCCAAGTTTGAAGTGATTATTTACTTAGATTGACAGGGCAGAGCAGCTTACAGAAGTGCTTTGTAGTCTCTATCAAATCTGCATCCTTCTACTAGTTCACTACATCAGAGCCTAAAAAATTACAAAAATTAAGAGAAATAAAACGTCATTCAGTTGTGACAGGAGTCTGCTCATAGCTGTAGCAATTCCTCAGATGAAGGTAGATTATGAGGGACAAGATGTCTAATAAACTGACTTTTTGAAGAATGAATGCTGGTACCATGAACTTTTTTCATGGTACAGTATTTCTCATGGTTGTGTCATGGCTGTGCAATTTTTTAGTGCATGATTCCCATCATCACTTGTACAGTGTGGATGTATTGTCTTTTTCTCTTTCTCTCTTTTTTTATATTACTGTTTATTTTATGTACATATTGATGCATCCACAGCTGGAATGAATAGTTTGAATGGAGTTTTTTTCTTGAAACATTATAAGAATTTTTGACGACATATTTTTGACGTCATAACGCTTGCTAGAAAAAAAATCTTGCTATTTACTCCAGCTATGATTGTTAGCTCACAGAAATGAGATTAACATGATTATTATGAGCCCTGTCCCAGTTATGCCAGGTTAAAGTGTTTTTCAAATATTTCAAAACAACAGAATATGAGCAGTGGCCTATAGATACGCTTATGATAATGATTATTATATAAAATGTCTGCTGCACAGCATGGCTGCATTCGATTAGACTATGTTCCTGAAAGGATGCACAGCATGATCTGTTAACAAAATGTAAAAATCCCATTATTCGTTATGAACCGCTTATTCATCTCATTCCGAGGATTATTTGTCAACTGCCACATACATTATTGTAGAGATTTTCAAATGAAAACGTTTTTGACAGTGAATAGAGCATGACTGAATGATGCACAAGTCTTTCTGTTGTCAAAATGAAGGATTCCTGTTTGTTAAAAAGAAAAGCCATTAATCTCTCACAGACACCAACTCATAGATAGATTGGTTTTCTCTATGTGTAGGCCAACAAATATGCATCCAATTTTGGAGCAAATGTGCCCAGATGATTATCAGTAATACACTGCCAGCTCTAATAGGCATGATGGCCTTAAGAACAGCAGGGATTTGCCCGGGCATGAATTCTACAGAAGCTGTATCGTGCAGCATTGTTGTACCATGTGGAAATGATTTTGTTGCACAGTTGCTGGAAATTGGATGGCTGCTCATAGCCCTTTCCACCTCATCCCAAAATGCTCAATGGGGTTGAAATCCAGGGACTGCACAGGCCACTGAAGCAATATGAATCGTTGTCATGTTCCTGGAACCATTCGATGATGATACATACATTGTGACATGGTGCATTATCATGCTGAAAGCATCAATTCCAGACTGAATAAGCTGTAGACGTGAGCTTGGGCACCAGCGATCTGCAGTGCTCAGATAAGCTGCCGTTCACACGTTCTTGGATGGGTATCAGGGGACATAATGTGTACACCGAAAGCATTCTCTACATTATCACATTGTTGCTACTGTACCTGCTAACACAGAGATACAGTTAATACCATTCGATACAGCTTCCATGACAGCAGTCTTTGTGTATAAAGCTACCAGGATGTATACGTCTGTGCAAAGTTTGTCCGCATTTTAACGTTCTAGTGTTGTCGGCTCTCTGGAAACTCTTGAAAAGGTAACATGACCCATCTCTATATTAATCTCTTCTTTCACAACAGAACAGAACCGAACATTAATTAACTCACAGCAGATGTCAGCATATATCACGACTTCTATCTCAATCTTAAAATAGCAGCGTTATAAGGTTGTTTCTGCTTGGTAACAATTGTTTATGATCCTTAAATGAAAATAGCTAACTAGGAAGGTAAAGGTTTCTTGGTCCAGAAAATAAATTTATATAAATATCATTTTTTGGTGTCCATGAAAAATGCTCATGTTGCCATTGATTCGAATGCGTTTTCTGTAAATTCTGTAGTGGAAAACCGTCTTGGTGAGGTATCAGACAATCACAATGAAGTTGAATAAAATAAACGAGATGCTAATTGTGATTGTCAGTTGTTAGCTAAAAAAAAAAAAATCACACTTAAATTTAAACCAGTGAATTGGGTTATATTACCTGTAGTTTTGTCAGCTGTAGTGTCATTTTTAGATCATATTAGATTCTTACATTATAATGATAAAATATGATGAGGCTGAAGTGATGAGTGGTGAGAGATAGAGGCGAGTTACTATATAATCATTGTATTATCATTTTAAAATGGAATTTTATATCTGCAAGGGTTTACCTGGGAAAAATGGACCACAGGGGCATCAAGGGCCACCAGGACCAATTGTAAGTATTGTATTGTTGTTACCAAACAAACTCAGGACCACCCAGATGCTTAATGCTCTCGATTACCCCTTGATCATTTGGTCTTTGTTTACAGGGCAGTCCAGGTGCTCCCGGAGCTACAGGAACAACTGGACCTAAAGGACCACATGGTGATCATGGTGCACCTGTAAGTATAAGAGCAGCACTTGGAGAAACCCATTTTTAGGGTCTAAAAATACATTATGATGAAAATCAATTTACATTCACATTCGCTGTAAATAAAGCTGACCTGTAGGACATATCACAATCTTACAGAAAGGTGAAATGTCACTGTTCACACATTCGTTACTTTAGGGTAAATATTATTTTTTAAGTCTAAACCTCAGTCACCATCAGCTAAATCAGTAAGCAAAATCATTCTCAAAGGTCTGTGACATATTACCACTCACATATTCAGTTCATTTTAGAAATATGGTTTCTCTAGGTCAGACGAATGGGGTGTGCTGAAAGCGTGTGCCTTGTTTAAAATAACTACACTGTTAGTTTTGGGACTCGCTCCCACTGCTGAGTCATTCTCACTACTGCATCCAGTTTCACACACCGACTGCAGCTCTGAACTTCAGACCACCCTGAGCAGACAAGAACGGCGCTAACGCCGTAAACAGTTGGGTCATAACCTCAGTCTGATCAGTGGGTAAATGACACACCGCATCTCGTCTTCTCCTCGTGTCAGCCCTCAGCTCATTTCTGCTCAATCCTGTGCTCCATCATTGTGAAGCTGTAAAGCATGTTAACACAGGGTCAACATAGATTTCTCCATATGATTTGAATTTCCAAGAGTTTGAATTCTTCACATCTGTGTGCACTGATGCCTTAGACACCAGTCATGATTCAAACTAGCTTTTAAACATTTTAATGATGTTTTCTTCTTGTTGAATGTAGCTATTAAAACACAACATAGACAGGTGTTGTTTTGCATCAAGGACAGTCAGAGATCCCCACCCAGCATTATGTTCATGATTAACACAACCTAGAAGAAACCTCAGCTAATGCTGTGTGGACCCGCAGAGTGGAACGTTGTTTCTTATTTCGACGTTAGGGGCGAGCAAAGGATGGAAGGATGTGAAGCAACGTCAATCTCCATTATATTCCTGCAGAGTGACACCTGTTCAAATTACTGCATTCAGGCGGGAAGCAACAGCTTTGTAATTGAGTGTTGGTTTAGAGATGGTGGTAAAAAAGAACCGTACGCTTGAGTGTAGTGATCTGAACCTCTCTGTATTGATTTCTCTCTAGTGAACCTGGTAGACAGGCTGTCAAGGAGATGACAGGTTTAGCATCATTGTGGGGTTTGTGCATGAACACTGAGACCCTTTACTATGACACTTGGCAAATAATACATTTTGGCTCTGTGATATTTCAGGCAATACTTCAGTATTTCCTGCTACGCAGAGTCTTACATGTAAAATTACAAATAACACACACATTTTGGCACATTCATTAGTCCTTCATATGTGTGAGCCCGTGTTTTCCAGACCTCCAAATTACCGTTTTATGATATCAGAATTCTATTTAGTAGCCTTAGTATTCTGGACCGTCCTCAGTCTCTGCATTAGCAGAACGTGTCTCCTTTATGTTCTTGGACCGTGTGCTGCATTCATGATGATTCAGCCATAATCCCTTCAAAATGACCTATGTTACAACAAAGCAGACATATATGCTGTCCAAACCACAACTGATATCTCTTTTATTTTTGATCAGAGCCCCAATCAGATCTGATAAATACACAGACAGTGTTCACAAAGCTTTGAAATCCTCCATTATCTTTGTGAGACAGCTATTTACCTACGTTTTTTTCTTTTCTTTTTGGCAGGGTCCTCCTGGTCCCAAAGGCGAACGAGGAGAAAGGGTAAATCTAATGTGTAAAGATTTGTAAAGTTTATATAAGCTTGGGTGACATATCACACTTAATGGTGCGGTATTAGTAATGGGATTAGGGGACCCTCAGACAGACATTCTAACACAAATCACCTCCCTCACACACCTTTCATCTCTTAACCCATGTCTCACTGTAAAACTGCATTCTTTTTGAAATACCATAGGGCTGGGCATCAAAAATAAGGCTAGTTAATGTTAAATTACTCTTATTAAACATTTACACTGTTGTCTGCTTCATTAAACACCCTGTAATGTGTGTTGGTTGGAACACCAAACTAAGTGGACTCTTAACCATCTGTTTTTTATCTTTGAAGGGCGACATGCAATCTCAGGCAGTTGTCCGCTCTATAGCGCGCCAAGTGTGTGAGCAATTAATTCAGAGTGAGTATGTTTTCACTGTTCTTGAACATGTACCTGTGGACAGTTAGTACTGTAATATGCTCAAAGCTTCTCAAAGCTTACAAACACAGCAAGTATACAAATCATCTATAAAGATAGACACATTATGTCAAGCACTTCGGTCTTCATCTTGGGTTTCTGATTTTGTCAGTAATAAGTGAACGGGCAACTAATGTGTAAACATTTTATTCTATATTTTATCTCATGAAGTGCTGTTCATGTTACAGCACATTGCAGCTGAATGCAGTTGGAGGTAACTTCTGGAGCTAATCTGCCCTCGCATACATACATTAGCAAAGCCAGTTATGTTCTCATGGGCTCATGTCCATGTAGGGCTGTGGTATTGTTGGTATTTGAACTTGTGATCTCAAGACAATCTCTGGCGATCACACAGACTAAATATGTTTTTGTTCCACTCTGAAATTTTTCCTCATTTAGATTTTTATTTTCTCTTATAATTTTGTAGTAGTATTCTGTATCCTTTCGGTTATATTAATGTATCTCTCTTCGCTTGCTTGTTTTGTCACTTTCCCCATCAGGCCACTTGTCTCGCTACAACTCAATCCTGAATCAGATCCCTAGTCAGTCTGTAGTCCGGACAGTGCCAGGCCCTCCAGGGGAACCAGGTCGTCAGGGCCCTCCAGGGCCACAGGGAGAGCAAGGGCCTACAGGCAGACCAGGCTTCCCCGGAGGTAATGGACTAAGTGGCCGTCCAGGAGAGAGAGGTGAGTTTGTGTAGCTGTACTACAGATGCACACATGACATTGTGTTTTGGTGTTAATTTTATTGACTGCTATATTAACTTAATAAATAAGAATTACTAGAGACATAACGAGCATGGGAATCACAAGACCAGCATCACTTCACACAGTATAACAAACGCATACAGCATTTCAGAACGACACAAAGCATGACCTTAATATAATTAGTTCTGACTGGCCACACAAGACTAACAGCGTTTGCTAATGAGGGATGGTTTGAGGGAATTAGTGGTGTAGCCTATCATTACAAGAGCGCTAATTATGTGCTCGGGGTTGGAGGAATTGTCAGCCCTGGTCAGAGGTGATGAAGACCAGATTGCTGTGAAGAAGCCTGGGAAAAACTGAAGAGTGTCTGCCCATAAAGACTCATAATTCTGAGTTTGGCACGTCACAGTGTTCCTTTGGTCTTGGAGTAGCAAAGAACTAATAATAACTGCTCAAGACTATTTTTGTATGCGGTCAGTCTTTTGATATTTTCCATTCAGCAGGATATGTTGTACCAGAAATCTCTGTGGAACCTTTAGCTTTCCTTTTGGACTACTGCTGCTTTGTTGCTTTTTGCCAAATGATATTGGTGATCCATGAAAAAAACATCTCCAGTGATGAAAGATAAACAGAGGAGCTGGACAGAAATTCTATCCATTTCACATGCAGACTTGTTGTGTCTATATTTGAGTGTGTGTGTCTGTGTGTGTGTATACATGCTACACTTGGTCTGCAATCTCAATCCTCCTGCCTACCCAATACTGACAGAGGCCAGCAGTGTGCAAGTCCAATGAGGCAGATGGTTTCGCTTGGTCTCACTTTAGTGTCTGTTACATTGTCTGTTCAGGGCTCCCAGGAGAGAAAGGAGAGAAAGGCAGTCCAGGTGTGGGGACACAGGGACCTCGTGGCCTTCCAGGACCTCCAGGTAATCAAATAACCACTCTTATTCACCGGATATTCCACTTTGTTCATCTCTGGTTCCTGAACGCATCGTTAGAGCACATATGTAGATATGTGACTATATTCAGTTCTATAAGCAATGACCACTTTACGAGAAACATTTGCACACCTGCTCATTCATGCTATAATGTAATCAGCTATAATAATTAATGCAGTCATCTAGCAGCAGTGTAATGCATTCAAATCATGCAGATACAGGTCAGGGTCAAGAGTTGCAGCTCAGAATGGGGGGTGAAAAAGTGATTTCAGTGACCTTGTTCATGGCATTGTTCTTGGTGCTAATGTACATTCTGGTTGGTTCTGCTGCAACAAACAGATTTTGGCATCAACAGCATGACTCCAAAGACACACAGCCTGATATCTGTCAACCATTCAGGCTTGTTTCTGTTTTCTTGGCACACACTTGACCTTTTAATACCAGTCAAGTGTGGTATGAATGCAACAGCCTGATACTTTTTAAAGACCATAATTTTTAATGACTACTTCCAGCATGATAAAGCACCAAACTTCAACAAGTATTCTCAGTGGAGTTCCTTGGAGGTCACAATGAGTTCAGTCTGCTTCACCCTTTGAGATATGTTAGAGCAGTATATTCACAGCAGTGCGGACCAGAATTGTGTCAGTTCAGAGAACAAAGATTGTTATATTAGTATGGTGAACCTAATAAAGCAGTATATGTATAGAGAGTGTTTTTTTAAGAGGTTGTTTGTTTTTTTTGCAAATAGCTGTTACATGCTTAAGATAACAGTTTAAGGTGCTATTGAGATCAATGGACCCGTAGTACCTATATAATGTACTATATAATGTAATGTACTGTTTTGCTAATTTACGTCACATGTCCATATGAACCTGTAGCTTAGGTAGAGAGAATTTATATTTATATATATTTAAAAGCCTTAAAACAATCTCTGATATAACTTAAAGCCCACTGTGGTTGGTCTGAAATATGAAATGGATATTTATATATTTGAGAGATATCAGCAGAGTCTACATGGCTAAAAGAGCCAGTGGCATTTGGGGAGGTCTTAGGTTGTGCTGTAAATAGAGATTGAATGTTGATATGTGTTAATGCCACTCTGCAGGTCCTCCAGGTGAGGGCCGGACAGGAAGCCAGGGTCCTCCAGGCAGGCCTGGATCTCAGGGCACTCCGGGCCGCCCTGGAAGTCCTGGAAGCTCTGGCCCTGCTGGACCACCGGGTTACTGCGACCAGAACGCCTGCTTAGGGTACAACATAGGAGGTAAAGAAAGTTTCTATTTTCTTTGTTTGTTCTCTGTCTCCTATTGATCCAATTTTCAAAAGCCAATATTTAAGTATTAGCTTCTCCCTATCTCTAACTATTGCCGATACTCCTGAGGACATAAGAAAACATTAGGACAGGGTCATTTGTGATAATGCTGAGAATTCTATTGTCCAAATGCGTCTAACAGCAGCTTGTACTATTTTCTTACACCAATTATGCAGTTTTATTCTCAATACTTGTGAAATAGCAGCCATTGTGTGATAAATACATGGTACATGGCCATATTCTTTTATTTTTCTTCTTTTTGTTCACATATAAAAGCCTACACTTTTGCCACTATGCAGGATTACCGTCTAATAAAGTAGTCTTTTACTAGCAGAGACAAAGAATAGTCATTACAGTAATTGTCCTTATAAATTTAATAGAGTGTATACGCTATCAAATTTTACAATGAAACTTGTGAAAAGTTGATGCCTATCCTGATGTGGGTGATTTTTATGAGGCAGAGTGTGTTCTGGGATGTGAAACATCCTGCAGCAAGGCGGAGGACATTATTTTATACCACTGATTTTGAAAAATGTGGTAATAGTAGCTGATGGTTCATACTACGATCGGGGTGACATTTATTTCCCAATGATATTACATTTGCTAGAATATTTAAGGGTAAAAGTCTTCAAACTTACAACTAATAAGATCTACAGCATATAGGAAAAAAACAATATTGCCTTCCTTAGCCTTCTAACTTCACATAAAAATTATTATTGAAAAAAAGAAAACAAAATCTTTTTCATTATTGTGTGAATCCATTTTATCACATAGATGAAACATCCGTTTCCATGAGTCATCCATTATAGGTAATGAAAGCTGCCAATATTGATATCAGTACTGTTAGCTGAACATGTTCATGCTTAAAATAAAATATTTGTTATATTCCACAAGCCACCTGTCCAACAGAAATTTGCATCAACTGAATTTCTTGAAGACTGTTAGAAAAATAATATGAATACATTATTCATGTTAGCATGCATATTAATATGGATGCTAATTAACAATTTCAATTTCTTCATTTACAAATACTAAGATTAAAAACCTCAGCTATATTATTCGGTTAGGAGCAAAATGGAGCCAGTAGAAATGAGATGGTGGAGATGGATTAGCATTTTAAAGGATTACAGCTCGAAGGGTAAAATAAATGTTTTCTTTCATTCAATGTTGAAAATGACGAACATTATTTTTTTAAAGTGTAAAATGTAAAAAGTGTTCTAATGGATTACGTAATTAATATGAAATCTGCAATGAAACGTAAGAAAAATGACAGTTAGATATATAAATTTCCAGACTCATGTACAATGTGATTTACTGGCAAAGTGTACAGTAAAGTGAAAGTAAACCTCATAAAGTTATGAACTGTGACAGGAGTCAGACTGCAGCAGAAAAGGGAATGCCTGAGCCCAGTTGGTCATTTTAACGATTATGTGGGTGTCGTACTTACACAGTGTTTCTTTTTCCTTTCCGGGACCTTCTCATCTGTCTCCTGACTCTAGGGCAAGGCGAAGTGCAGTATGAGAATGACTACTGAGAGGCATTCTCTGAAATTCTGCTGCCATTTCTCTTTTTCCCTTTAACCCTTCATCCCTCCATTCTCTAACCTTTGGCAAAAAAAAAGAGACTGTGCCTAGGGAAAGACTTGTCTACACCCCCCAAGCTTCCATATTATATACAGTAATCCCATATTATTCCTCTCCTGAAGATCACCACCACTACACAGCAAAGGTCCTGCATGCCTATTCACACAAATCCATCCAGCTTTCTTTGCTGTCCCTTCTCTCTCTCTCTCTCTCTTTCTCTTTTTACTCTGGACTGGAATGCTTATGATAGTCATAACTGATGGCCCTTGACCAGAAAGCCATAATTTCTCATTCTCATCTTCTGCTTGCAGTTTTCTCTAACACTGTGACTTTATCTCTCTGCTGCTTTCCTCTGATGCTAACCCAATGGCTACTTTCTTGGTGGTGGTGAATGACATAGACAGAAGAAACATGGATGACCAACGCAATTCCCCAATCTTCCCATAGTACAACAGTTACCTCCCAGTTCCTACCAAAACTACGGGCCCACCGACACTAATGACGAAGAGCAGGAGGAGGAGGAAGAGGACCCGTACGGCGGATACCGCCGCTACCCACCCCAGTACTACCAGCCCAGCTATCCCAACCCTCGTGTTGCCCAGCCTGGCACTGCTTATTCTGGTGCCATGATGAGGGAGCGAGGCACGCACCGCTTCTCCCGCAGCCTGACTGAGAAGAGTGGAGCTCAGACCACAACACAGGAAGAGGATAAATCTGCACACTGACAGCCCCGTCCACAAATACACACTTAGTATTAAGCAAGTGTCCAGTAGGATAGCGTTAATTGAATGGTAATGGAAAGTGCCTGATGAGGGTGGGTGGTATGGGGGGAGTGCAGTAAACCAATACTGTGCTCACAGACCTTCATTTACCTTTTTTCTTTGTAAAAGTGCATGCAGTCATAAAAAACCCACAAAAAAGGTCTCAAACAATGCAGTGGATTTGTATTAGTTGTCCTTTTTTTGGGGGGGGGAGACATTGAATTTGTACAGTTTGTGTAATTGTTTTTATAATAAAAATGGAGTTTGAATCGAAACTTCCACGTTTGCTCGTCCACGCTTTCAGTGTTCCTGTCATGTTATTGTCATTTATTTATGGAAAGATGAATCCTTGGTAGTACCGGACAATATAAAAACAATATTGAACCACATTGCCACTGACACTTATAAATGCCATACATAATGTCTGGAGAGTGATTGTACAATCACACGTCAATGTGAATTTCCTGTGGATTTGACCGTTAAAGGATAAACGTTATACAGTATGTGGGGATTCAGTAATTTTTTTTTATTATTTTCTTTTTTTTTGCTTTAATACAAGCGCTCTGGAAATCCTTTTCTGTCTTTCTCTGTGTACAGTATGTGCTTGTCCTATGGGCCTATTCACTGTGGAAGAGTGTTGAATAGTTAGGCCTGTGGTCTACTGTCCTCTCAGAATGAATCAAACTGTGTGCGCTGAACAGGTGCCAGAGGAATGGCTCACTACCAAACTTTTGAAGCGGAAAAGTAACTTATTTTTACTTTGTTTTTGTAACCAATAAAACTATAATACGACAGCGCCGATGTCTTATCTGTTCTTTCTTACCGTTTTCTTTTTAACAGCCTATAAGGCAGTCAGCTCAGATACGGGGAATCTCGATTAGTGCATCAAATCAAAGACACAAATCAAAGACGTGTTCACACGTCCTTCTTTACAACACTATTTCCACAATTGTAGTTAAACCCTGAAGCGGGACCTCGATGACCATCGTGACAGACTGACAGCAAACAAGGGTGTTTCGCTTCCATTACCATCGTGTTGTTCTGAGAGTTTAGTGCACTTCAAAGGGTAATGTGGCATTACAAGAGCCGCACATAAACATATGATGTCAATTAGGATTGAACCACATTTGAATCAGACAGGCAGCAGGCTGCACAAAGCCCTGTAAAAGTCATTTGTGGCCAAAAGCACAGGCCAAAAAAAAAAAAATTCAATGTTCTAATACTAACTTGCTTTTCTGAGTTAATACAGTTACCAGAAGCCTTTCTTTATGGCTTGGCTGGATAACTACATTATATTAAAGTGTTAAATGTGTGTCATTGGTAAACAATATGTAATGAAATCAAGATGTTTTAAAGATACTTTATTTCATATAGACAAGAGTATGAAAAAAATGGAAAACGTTTAGTTGGATAGTGAATCTGTCCAGTCTGTGGTGTGATGAGGTCACTTCATTCTGTAGTCCTCTGGCCTGCAGAGACAGAAGAAAAGATTGGTTCATTTAAGCAGAGAAAACGTGGAATGACTTATTCACCCTCACAATGGACTCCAGCAGAAGCCTCAATAAATAATGACTGGAAAATAAACGACCTACATTCAATCCAGTAGCCATAACTCTTCCGAACGAATAAAAAAAAAAAGAAATAAAAAAAAAAGAAAAGAAAAGAAACTTCCTTCTTACTTTGTCGTGCCAGTTATGAATCATGATGTCTCTGGTCACTAGAAGATTTTCAACTTAATCATAATTAACAATACACCATTTGTCACAGTTAATTCAGTGTGACAGGAAAAGTATCGGTCCAGTGGAGTGTGCTTTTAAAGCAAGACTGTTTAAATGTATTCAATCATGAACCTAAACATTCTGATCAGCATATGGCAAAAATCTGCCAGTGAGCGATCAAAAAAAAAAAAAAACCCTTCTCTTTATTAAAGACGACAGAGCACATTAAAAAGGACAAGAAACAAGTAATAACAACCACAAGAGCTTCTGGTCATTTGACAGACATGCTACTTGATGCTAATGTCCTGATTTAGTGTGCTCATACATACAAATTGGCTGTCAATGAGCCAAAACGATTTACTTTATCAGCATAATAATGAGTCCACAAACAAATATTATGGATATTAATTCATATTCAGATACAGGCGCATGAAAAGACAGCACTGAAAAGACAAATTAACGTCGCTATAACGTCGCTGCCTTTGACCGCCGGAGGACAGTAGACGTGTTATCGTTAGGTTTAATATAGGAACCTTGGTGAGCCGTAGTCAGGACATATCTGGTAAAAGATGACCCGCTTCCGATGTAAGTAAAATGTCCTAAGGTCACGTCTGTCTTCTAGTCTATATTTTGTAGAGCATGTCTTTGCTGAACAACTTGATGAAACATTGAACATTCTGGTCAAAACAGCACTGCACTCATCAGTTCTTTTCAGTTTTTTGTCTGTCTCACTTAATAACTGTGTCAAGTACAACAACTGGGTCTAGTACAAAGACCTTTTTTCTTGGGTTAAGCCTTGTGGAACTTCAAGCGCTAAATACATCCCATCAGGGCTCATTACTTAAATTACTGAAGATCTGCAGGTTCTCTGGCATTTTAAATGCTCTCAGCAGTTTGAAAACAAAATAAACCCAGATTTGTGGCCAGCACATACATAATCCTGCGTAGATACAATGCCTTGCAAGTAAAATGGACGTAAGTGGGATTATATTGTCCTGAATCTGAACAAATGGCTGAAGAACATTTAAATAAACAGCGCTCTGAGGACTGAGAAACTATCAACACTACATGATGAAATTCTGAAAACGGATCAATCAGGATATGATTATTAGATAATATCCTGAACTCTGCATCATTATATACCTTAAAAACCGGAAGGAATATTCCACAACCATGAATCTGACTAGCAGAAGACGTCCACCCTAAAGCTAATGATCAGGTAGGGAGGCCATTAGTCAAAGCAAAGGAGGTGTTCACAGGACAGAAGAGTGCCAATCGATATCAAAGGTTTGTTTGGGTTTTGCCAAAAGGTCTGTTAGAGGCTCGGCACACATGTTGGAAAAACGTTTCTCGTCTGATGAGAGTAAAACTGAACTAATTCAAGTGTTCTACAGTGAAGCATCATGGTGGTAGCATCATGATAACCATTTCCTTTGCTTGTCTGAATAACAACCTGCTTAACTATTCACTAAGGTTTGGTGGATGTCTTTTTCCGCGGCAGAGCCACGGTTGTGCCATATTCTTTTTTTAATGAGTTTTAATAATGCATTTAAGGGAACTTCTAAAGATTTTCAAGGTTTGGGATGTTTTCCTATAAGCAAATCATGATCACACTCCCTGATCTTTATGCTGGATCTTTAGCACCTTTCATTAATAAACTCTGAAGAAAGAACCGGTGCATTCACAGTTTATTGAGATGACGACTGCACGTGTGAATTCCGTCGAACTAATTGACCTGCTTGCGTTAGTATCCCCTCGTATCGCTGTGAAACTTCACAAAGGGTTTGCTTTTGATTCGTAAATCATTTTGCACTCTATAGTCACTGCTTCGCTCCTGTTTCAGCATATTCTCTATAGATACATGACATATAATCCTAACCGAGTCAGATTCAGGTCCTTATTATAACACTACAAAATATAGGCTGTAAGGGCGTGAATATCCCTGCAAGGCATTGTATGTAATACATGTAGATAAATATTTCAAGATCATTAGCAGAATGTCAGAACATTACTGTCACTCCTGTAAGGAAAAAAAAAACCAGAACATCTACAGCATGCTGTGAGCTGCATATGTCATTAGCTTGGCCTGCTATTACAAAAGTGATGCAAATCAGAGAAACTCAATGCGGGAAGGCTCAGAGCTCAATGAGCCGTACGGTAATAGCTTAGGTCTGTGAATCACTTCTGTGGGGATTTATGAAAGTCCACACTCTGAGTGATGAGAAACGTGAAACTGCCAAGCGGCAGCCAGAAAAGAACAGCAGCCCAAAGTTGAACTTTAAACCTGCACCAGTGTTGCCTTCCATTAAGGGAAATAATGTTATTTTTTTTAAAAAAACAAAAAAACAAAACAAAAACCAAATGAGATAAGCTTTGTGCTGTAGGTCAGGGGGTCTCAAACATTAATGACAAACACTTCTTCTGTCAAATAAATTCCACTGACCCCTTGTACACACCAACTCGTTCAATATTAGACTTATTATCTAAATGGGCCCAATATTCGAATTACTGAATCACTACAACTTTTATCTCTTTCCATTCGCAGAAGAATGGACTGACGTTGGTGAGGTTTATATTAAACCAGCTCAAGTGACCAGTTACACAGTACTTTTAGAATAAGAATAATAAATAACTTTCATAAAGGTAGTCTGCGATATCCAGCACTGTAATAAAAAATGCTGGTGATGTGGTGAACCCCATGCTTTGGCTATGACTTTATATCTGTGTGTGTGTGTGTGTGTGTGTGTATAAGGTGACTGCAGTATGAGGCACATACCACATTAGGATATATGGAGCAATGGCACTATATCAGTGGGACTCTTCCTAAGAATACACACATTAGTTAGTAAAAGCTGACCCTTAAACCTAAAACTGCCACATACACTCCGCATCTATGCTTGCCAAGTATAATTACATTAAATTGTCTGAGACCATTTAAATAACAGCCCTGCTTTCCCTCCAGAGTTCATGTGTGTGTCAGCCCTCAGAACTACACCGCAGGCCTCATTAACAATCTCACACACTGCGTATGACATTTTGAGTGACAGGACTATAAAAGTGTCAATTCTTTGGTTTCTCCAGGTGCTGCTAAGAATTCTTGGATACATGTGTTTACAGGAGCCTGGCATTGTGTGTGTGTGTGTGTGTGTGTGTGTGTGTGGCTTGACTTTTTCTACACCGGTGTCTCTCGCAGTCAGCTTTGTGTGACAGGAGCGGATTTATAGAGGAACTTTATTTTAGCTCGGTATTTGCTTTCAGCTTCATTACTCTACCGTTATTCCGTACGCATGTGGAGTCGGGTAGGTTTACTCACGGCCAGGCAAACTTTACAAGAACAACAGCCAACCTGTAGAGTTCCTTTTGTCATCTTCCTTTCTCCAATTTAATTACTGTAGCAGATCTGCACGTCTCATTATCCCATTAAGGTCTCACTTCCCGCTGACGTGTTTTAATTACATGCTCCGTGTGCCTCGTAGGGAGAGTCTGAGTGCGGCAAAATAGCATCATAGAGATGACAAAAGCTGCTCAGGTTTAAGGCTTAAGGTTTCGCAAGGAGTTTTAAGGGGTACTTGTTTAGATTAACAGCAGTGAAGGAGTGTTTTTATGGGTAGCCCTGTTTTGCATTAGTGACATTGCATCTAATCCCAAACATAAATATATAGCTTAAAAAAAAAATATATATTTATGTAAGTCATTCTTTTTTTTTTTTTTGGATGATTCCAAATAAACCCCCTTCAGTTTTTGATTCCATCGACTGATCTAGAACCTCCCTTCATGGTCATACATTGAATTTTTTAAAATTATCTGCCCCCTTAGAGCTTTCACCGTTACACCTTAGTTTAATCCAAGGGGGGTAAATAGTTATGCAAGTCACAGTACATCTCCATGGATGTCTATGAAAAATGCTATAGGATTTGTAATTTACAGATATTTTATATACAGGGTGGGCCAAAAGTAGGGTTACAGTTACTTCATAATCTGCTTCACCTTCACAATCACGTTTTAGATATAA
>JAOTRN010000046.1:22305876-22321047 GCA_028566695.1 Bagroides melapterus | reverse complement strand
GACATCATAAACTTATAGAACAAAATTTGTACTACAGATAATATGGTGCCTAAGACTTTTGCACAGTACTGTATATCTAAAAATTCCTAAATCAAGATGCATTTTCTTGATGAGCAAAATGACCTAAGAAATTAAAAAATATCAAATTTATGTGAATTTATGAAAAAATCTGCCAATGGGGTAAGAAATGTCTTGAATTTTTCTTAAATTAAGAATTTAAGAAAAAAGTAAATTTATTTCAAGATTTTTTTTTCTTACTCCATTGGCAGATTTCTTTGCTTGTCTTAAGCATAAATTCACTTAAATTTGATATTTTTTGTATAAAAACTGTCATTTTTTTGCAGTGTAAAAACACTGAACAGCACTGACTCAAATTTTGGGATAGAGTATAAGCCTATGTACAATTTTTTTCAGCTAATTTCTAACAGATAGCAAAGCAAAGAAATTAATTTGACCCAAAACTTAATGAGTCACTACACAACGAAAGCAGTTAATCAGAAGCCTGAGTTGAACGTTCTATAAAATGTCAACCCTGCAAAGTCGAGGTCATGATGCCGGCTGGACAGATTTTCAACCAACTTCCTTGTGTGGGTTGTGATAATAATCCTACTTTTTTTTAGGCTAACTTGACTCCTGTATGCATACTTATGATACCAACTTCTAAAGCTTAACATAGGAATAGTTTGAGATTCTCCTGAGATTAGACCTAATGCCAATGGGAGAGCAGTATATTACACATCACTGTAAAGCACTCTAAGTGATTGACTAATAGCAATCCTTATACAGTTTTCCAAAGTATTCAGCTTTTGTTTTGGCCATTAAAACAGACAAAGGCAAAGAAAATGCTCCTATTTTTACAGGGTAACCTACTGTTTATAAAATAAGTTATTTTCATAAACAAAAAGTCTCTTAGTATTCAGTAAAATGTAAAAAAAATATATATATACACTGCTGGTATCCTCCAGCAGAGTTATTTACTGCATACACTTGGCACAGCAATTCATCAGTAATAAATCAAAAAGTGCCTCACAGTTGGACCGCTCTGAAGATGAAAAGAAAAACGTTTTGAAAAGACATGGAGGTTCATGTTCTTCCCTTCTCACTCCCATTCATCTCTTTCTGCTTAACAATACTATAACCTCACTCTTGACCTAAAAGGCTGACAGAGGCTTTCCCACACAGTGGATTCACACACTGTTGCTTTCATCAACACACAAAGACACTCCATTGAGCCACGGTCAGAGAAAAGGAATCTCCTTCGTCTAGCCGGAGAGGGTCTTTACAACACCAGGCTTTGCAGTAATGCCAGGAATTTATGGCCCCAGACATTTGTGTTCTCAAGTCTGAACGTCTATTTGCTGTCAAGTTCATGTTGACAGAATGGTTTTTTGTTTTTTTCCATGACACTTTTAATAGGGACGGAGTATGTATGGAGGATTAGTGTTCCATGAATATTTTTCTCCATACCTCCTCTGTACAACACACACACTTCCACATTATTTTGGCTATAGTGCAGCAAAGTTACACAATAAATCTAGTCAACTATTTATCATTTTACCATTTGTTCCTCTTTTATGGAAAAAAGGCAAAGAAAAAGGCAGATTTTTAAAAGCGAAATATTAGTTATTTTTTTAAAAAAAAGATAAAATTAACAATACAAATACATTTCCAAACTTCAAACTAGTGGGTCATTACTGTGACTGGATCAAGGCTTAAATTAATCGCAGAATAAATATTATAATCAGATGTGAAAAGACAATTGGGTAAAAAATACATCAGTTTAATGGCAAAGTCTTGTAATAAGAAATAACTGTGTTTAAAACTGATGAAAGGATTAATCAGACGGAACAGATTATCAGCATCAGGGTCAAACTACATGTCCCCCGATGAGACGCACTTAATTAATAGCCAGAAAGGTTTGGGCTGACAGAAAGTCTACAGAAACACAAATAACCATTCTTTAAAAACATGGTAAGCAGAAAAGCATCTCCGAGCACACAATAAAGCAGATGGGCTACAACAGCAGATGACCATATTAGATTCCATTCCCTTCAGCCAAGAAAACAGGAATCTGAGGCTATACTGGGCACAGAGCTCCCAGAAACTGGACAGCTGAACACTGGGGGTAAAATGCTGCCTGCTCTAATAAATCTCAATTTCAGAATTTGACATAAACAGGATGAATCCATGGATCGCCAACAGTCCAGGTTGGTGGAGGTGGTGTAATGGTATGGGGAGTGTTTATTTGTCACACTCCTTAAGACCAATCAGTCATCATTTGTATGCCACAGACTATCCACGTATCGTTGTTGACAAGGTGCATCCCATCATGGCCATAGTCATCTCAAACTGGTTCCATGAGCATGACAATGACTACAGTGTACATGTCATTCACCAGATCCGAGTCCAATACAGCACCTTTAGGATGTGGTCCAAAACCTTACTAGCATGATGTTCCTAAATGTACACGATAAGTGTATGCTATTGATTGTATTAAATTGAAATGAATCTACTTGTTAAATATCTTATATCTAGTTATTATTTCTGTGTCTGTTTTTTAGGGCATGCTGCATAGTAAAGTTACAGCTGCACAAGTTTATCTCCTTTATAACCTGTTCACTAGCTGATAAATCCTGATTAAAGGCACAGACTGAAACTCTACAAAGCTTTTGTAAGTAAAATAGGAAGAATGTTGCTAAATATTGTTGGAGGATTAATACTCCAAGTATAGCTGTATTAAATGGGGACAAAATCTCTTCAAGAAAAACATAGAAGTGGGAGGAAAAACAAGAAAATAACCCTGATGTTAAGGTCTCGCATGCTTCTAATCACTCTGAGCTTAGGGAATGCTCCAGCACTTTATTTCCCAGAATGCTTTGGCCTGTACCCCTTGCCAACCGCACAGAGACCACACAGGAACTCGGCCACTCTAAAAATACAGACTCTTTCATGTTTTTGATATGAATGACGCAGGATATCCAGCTACTAAATGACCCGTCATGCTTTTGGGAATTCCAGTCTGTGGAATCGGTGGTCTCGCAAGAAAGACACCACTGTTTAATCAGTCATATCTGAGTTTCTGTAAACAACACAGCAATTCAAGAATTTATGCAAAGAAAAAGAAAAGTAAGGTCCCTAAATAGCTTTGAGTTTCATCCTTCTCACTAAACAATGTTAATCTTAAGTTGCTAATCTTCGCAAAAAATGATCCACCCTTAATTTCTACTTCCAGTGAATCTCACACATTATGTGGATTTATTTCAACTAGACTGAATAAACAGGAAATTGTTTCTCAGGAGCAAAATCTGAAGCTATTTAAAGGGCAATTTTAGAATAACCCCTCACCCCCCACCCCCCAAGCGGAGAAGAACTGAAAGAAACGTCCTCCCTTTCAAGGCCGTACTTACTGGTGGTCACTTCTTTGATCATCTCAGCAGCTGCGTGGCAGCCAGTGACAATGTGTCTGGTCCACAGTGACAGGTCTTTACAGGTCTCAGCTCGGAAAACGTGAGTCTCGATGCCCAGTCTCGTGCCTGTGCGTGTTGCAAAGGATAGTTCCCCGCCTGGCTGGGGCGACCCTCTATCTGGACCAGAGTGTACCAACCTGAAGAGACAAAAAAAAAAAAAAAAAAGAGGTTTAAAAACAGGTTTAGCGGCTACAGGAAGTGTAATGGAGAGTAGCAAATGGAGAAACAGTAATCAAGTAAACTGAGTAAGAGTATAATATAATAAGGGAAACTGCCATTTTTATTCTACACTAGCTCTCCAAACTGTGCTGAAACATGATAGCCTGTTCTCTTTATCAAACATACAAAAAAAAACAAACAAAGCTAAAATCCAGAGCCATAAATCAAGTTTAAAAATGCCACTACATGCCACGTTATCACTCTCTTTAAGAATGTTATAATCAGATAACATGATTCACTGTAAACCACAACGTTAGCTTGTACACTTCATACTGTTCATACCACGAATGCATTCTAAAGGCCCTAAACTCTTCCTTTAAGCATATTATTCAGTAACTACTTTACAGTCACTCAAGTGAAGCTAACAGGAAAGACATTTAGTTACGAGAGTGAGGAATGTTAAGTCCGGACTCAACGATGAGGTCCGTGTCCCTCTGAATGTGTTTTTAAGTATGAAAAGATAATTTAGTGACTAAAGCTCCATGTCCAGATTCTTGCTATGATTTCTCAATGTTAATTAGGTCAAAGCTATTCTCGATAAGTACAAGTGCATGGAATCTACCTGCGCCAGCAAGCACTAGATTCAGGATATTTAAAGCCAAATGGACTTAACAAAATTGTTCTATCTGGGAAAAGAGCTATTTTGAGATATGAGACACTTAAGCTAGAAAAATGATAAAGTTGAGAAAGCAGAGCCTTTTTTTTTTATATATATACTTTTCTGAATGTATCCTCCAAGATCTTTCCACATGTTGTTCACTTATTGAAATCATTTTCAACTAAAATGCCAGACGGAATCTTCTAGAGTCTAGAGACGACTGCTCTGGAAATGTCCACTACACTCCAGTACAAAAAAAAAACAAAGTAACAAAACATATAACCATTAAGACATGCCTATATATATATATCCGAGTTCACTTTCCTGTCCAGGATGATTAGCTGGATACAGCCTAAGCCTGGACCATGTTGATAATTTCCACTGAGAATTGCAGCTCAGAGTTTTTTCTCTTTCCTAACTGACAGTGATGAAGGAGCATCTTGGCAGTTGCAGGGGGTAGCAGTAGGGCTGTAGACTGGCATTCAGCTCAGCTGGCATCAAGGCTGTAGATAATGTTTGAGTCAGTATTGAAGGATGGGAAGAGTATGAGAGATGCCAGGGGCCGAGCTGAATGTGTGAGGGTTGAGCTCTCCAGTGGAGTCTGTGGTGTGTAGACAAGTTGGTGGGTGTACGTCTGTTTCTGGGGAAGTATGAATTATGACAAGACAATGCTTCCATATGCTAGGTCTTGCAGAAGGGGTGTGTGTGTGTGTGTGTGTGTGTGTGTGTAATACCTTGTAGAAAGTAGAGGATACGTGTGTGCTGGGTTGAGCCAGTTCTCCTTCATACGTGTCATGCTGTCATACAGCATCAGGTCTTTGTCCATCACCACGACCACCACTGGCTTCCATCGTGGCCTGTCGCTCTCCGTCTGAAACACAAACGCAGCCACGTTGATGGAAATTACTCATTATTTACAAGATGATCGAACCAAGAAAACACTATATTCAACAGATGCCCACCAAAAGTTGCTGGATTTATAGTATCCTGATGCTCATATCCACTCTATTCATGCATTCTTAATGATCTGTAACGGCTTATCCAATTCAGGGATGCGCTAGATCCCAAACGGCAGGAGTGAGACAGGCAGTAGTGCACACTGGATGGGTATTCTGTGTGAAATATGAATGCCATGCGATTGATTTGTTCATGTGTGAGATTCCTTTACGAGTCCTACCAAAGCAGTGATTCCCCGAGGGAACAGCTCAAGGCAAGGCACATCTGGCTACAGTATCCATTTACCAACAGAATAAAGCCTCGAACTGTGATCTTCCTTCTTCATGGCAGCTATGATGAATAAATTATTTCTCTGTGTTTGCCTAATAGCACACTTAAAATACAGCATATGGTGCGAACAGTAAATATAGCAGGCAGTAAGTACAGTGAATCACTCACCCTATCAAAAATGATGGTTAACCACAACCCCACACTGCCCAGGGAAAGAAAGTTAACTAACATGGCTGTAACCACTTGGAGCATGGTATAAAGCATGGCCTTGTACAAACAGAAAAAAAAAACGAATAATAATAATAATAGAGCAAAATTTAACGCTTTGAAAATTCACCCCACATAGTCTGGCCTACTGAATCTACCACAAATCACTAGTGCGTGTTTCACAGGGCAAGCTAAAAAGAGATGCAGGCAGGGCTGGCCAGAGCCACACACACACAGTTGTGAAGGGAACTAGTTTACAGTCTTTGGGTTCTAGATGAACTGGAGGCTTTTCTCTCCTTATAATTATTCATCAAGAGCCTGACAGCTTAGTAATAAGAGACAGTAAGAGGGTGCTCATTAAAAAGCAGTGACAGAAGAGGTGGTTGTAGCATAGTGAAGGCCTTAGCACTATATTAGCTACCACTGCCAGGCCACTGCAAAGCTGGAGTCTTCAAAAGAGCAATCAAACATGGATGCAAATGTAGCCATGCTCAAGAAAATCTGCCATCAGCTACTGAGACTGCAGGCTGAGACCAGTAAGAATAAGGAAAGCCTTGTGACCCCACATCACCCCTGATAATGGAACAGCTCAAAAAGAATGATTTCAGCTACACTACACACAGTGTACTATACCGAGTGCCTCATCCATGCAGATGCCCAACACTGCATCATCTACATGACGTTGTCTTGTGAAGTTTGCATTTTGAATCAGCTTTGTAGAATAAAGCCAGTACGTTTCAATCAGCGTTTTGAACTTTGCCCATACAGTGTTCCTATTCTCACTAGAACACTTCATTTCTGATTCATATAGATGAATCAACCTCTGCACATAATCCTTTAAAGCCAGTGGGATAAGATTTAAAGAAGAGCTAGAAGACGTGACTTCTAACAGGCAAATCAGAATGCAATACTGGTGCAATTCCTTTTATTTATTTATATATTCATTACAAACTTCACTCATAGAGCTAACATACACTTAGCTCTCTATATCTATGACTGTTATATTATAACGATGCTACAGTCACGTACTTCCTGCTTGTACCAATTTCTCTCCTCTCCTTGCTTCACAGTGAAGGACACTTATCTTCACAGATTTTTTTTTTTTGTAAACTCAGTCCGTGTGCACTGTAATGAATTTCATTGTGTCACGTTGTATCATATCAAACAGCTCTAAATCACATCAGTCTATTAAACTGTTGGCTGTCCATGGCTGTCCCTGTCCCTCAGGGCTGTAGTACACACTCCACTTCCAGAAAATCTAAATAATGGAATACAATATAAAGAATTCAATCTTAAATCCTAAAATAAAAAGCTATTCTCCTTCATCATCTGTTTGCACACACACTACAGGAACTAACCTTTTCTGCCAGCCAGCCGAGGTGGCGTATCTCGTGACTCGCCCCGAATCCGTTCCTGGCTGCTTCACTGAGATCAGACATGACCTTGTTCATGATGGAGTTGGTAACAGACTGCATGGACTCGAACCAGGCTTGAGCCGATCCGGCGTCTGAACACCGCAGCACCACAGTGTGCTTCGCGTCAGGAGAGTGTAGCTCCAAGTGCCTGCGGAACCAACGACATGAAACAAAGCTCAGGGCTACATCTACAACTATCAGCTCTCTACACGTCTATTACATGTGCAGTATGACCAGCATTTTATTTTTGAACCTTTCATTCCAAGGTCGCTTCTAGTGTTCTAATTCAGGATGAATCTCAATCCAGTTTTCATTCTCTTTGCTATTCTAAGAAACTCCAAGATGTAGTGGAAAAAGTAAGAGTTATATAGTTTGTGCATTCAGCCACAGGAGCATTAGTGATGTCAGGTTAGAAAACCTGGGGTGCAATCAGCATTCCGGCTCTGTGCAGGTCACTCAAGTTCTTCTACTCCAAACTCCAAACCGTGTCTTTATTGTACACAGGGGCATTGTCATGCTGAAACAGGTTTGAGTCTACATACATGGTCATGATGGCTAGGCATACTAGGCATACCACATACTTTTGGCTATAAGGTCTTCAGGAAGAGGATTGTAGAGCATTGTACATAAGACTTTCTTCAGACCGGAACGTTTCAACACGTTCAGCTTTGTGGTGTAAGTGCTTGTGCAGAGAACATTGTGGGGAAAATGTAAGTCTTATAAAATATTATTACATTACAAGAAAAACTCATCTTTTACACATATGACTTTTTTTCACCACAAGAGTTGAACAAGTTCTCCACATGAGTCTTCTCTGAGATGGCTGCTTTGACGCCAATGCAAAACGTTGCCCTTGGTGTGGACTGACCCACTACAATTCCCACAACAGGCTCCAGATCCTCGTTTTCCACCAAGATAAAGTGGTTACTAAAGATCAGTGATTGAACAGCACTTGAATGAATTGGGTTGTGATCACAATTTCACAGGAATAGAATTCAAGGTGAAGTCGGGGTTTGTCGATATATTTTCCATCAACGTTGCATACAGGACACAGATTTTGCTTGAGAGCGCTCCAACGTATTACCTCCAGTTCATGATACGCTGCACACAGTGATCCACAACATACTCATATCTCATAGGGGCTTTAACCTGCCCAGCAAGTTACATTATCATTTCCAGCTGTTCCATGCTGGTAAAAATAGTTCTGCTTTATTAAGACGGAGAGTTGGGAGGCTGGATAGGAACAGAAGCCAAAAGGAGCTGAATGGTGTATTTGCGTCCGTCTGCGGGAGAGCGGTTCTTGGACCAGGCCCAAGGAGTTTTCTCCAATCCAGCCATGATGTGGGAAATCTCAAGGCTGTTGGGTATTTGTGAGCCAAATATAGGAAGTGCAGCGATCAATGGTAATTCGGTCTGCCTTTTGTGGTTATAGAAGAGGGTTCATTTTCAGCAGGATAAAACTTGTTTAAGGAGTAGAAGCGAGATGGAAGCCACCTCAGTTCCAACCTTTTGAAATAATGTTAATAACAGATCATTAAGGATAAGGGAGAGGCTTGTAAAAAGCCAGCCATCATGGATAAAGAAGCACTGGAAAACCTTTGATAGACGGTGTCACTTATTTTAGGAGGGGGGAGTCAAAATTATCCGTCATTATCTCAAATTCTGATGTCATATTCAATGGTTTTAAATAGAAGAGAAGCTATTTTTAGGTTTTACATCCAAACACGACATGTCCGATCTAGACAAGGGCCACGAAGAGGACGCCTGCGATAAATCTGTCAGCAAGAACTCCTCCGGTCCCATCTACTGTCCAAATTCATCTCTCCTACACGAAACAGCTGTGAAAAAATTTCCACATCAGCTACAAGGCACGTGTCAAGGACAGAAAATCGGATGAAGCGTACGGTGACAGCAAGTAGGTCGTGTTCAAGCTGTATTTATTCCAGATGGGTCTGGTGCCAAAAAAGTTTTATAGCAATCCTCATGTAACCTGTAGCAGGAAGCGGGGCTTGTCAACAGAGACAGTGCTTCTAGGAATGTAGGAATGTTGATGGATGTACTGTCAGGCCTGAGACGAGGCTACGTAAATGTGTAAATTGAAATAAAACAGGATGAGTGTGGATGCCTCTGCTGTCAGCTGGGAAGAAGGGAAGAAGACTGATGGTATAGTGTGGGGAGGAAAAGAAGCCTTTCTTTCTTACCATAAGGGAATTACACTCGGGGTTCATTTAGTCATGTTCGTGGGAATACGCATGGAATGAGCTCTAAGTCTATCAGAGGGCATCATACACACATTTACACACCTAGACACAATTTAGAGCTCGGACATGTTTTGGGAGGATCCCAGATTAAACCCAGAGCAACACAATGAGAATATGGCAAAAGAGAAATTAAATGAGTTCATGGTTTGAACTCAGGACTCTGAAGGATAGCAAGCAACACATTGATCTGAAGAATATTTTATAGAAGCTGGATGCTTTCCAGTGCAATGTGACTGTATGCTTTATCAAGTATCGTTTTTCATATTTTCTCTACGCCACAGCACCGATTGTTGTGTCATTCGTAATAAGAGATTAGAAAGGAGATGAATGATTACACAAGTAGCTGACTATGAGAATGGAATCTTGTGGTGAGAAAGTTTCCACAAAAAAAAAAAAAAAAGCCAGCAACATATGAGAAATATTGCTGTAGCAGAAAGCTCTTTTATAACCAGCTCAGCTGTGGAACATCACTTCCTCCCAGACTTCCTGTTCAGCTTTGGGTTAATCTCTCAAACCACAATGTACATTTTCCTAACTAACACTTCACTGTAATCAAAACATGTTTTGGTGTGACTCCGCTTGGTCGTAACAGTAGTAGTCGTAATCCGTGCAGACTTTAAACGCCGTTGAACTTTGACGTCGTGCTCTTCGTTACTTTCGGCGAGATGACGGTTGACAATGAAATACGAGCACATGACTACTTCCTTCAATTTACATTTACAGGTGGAAAAGAGATAAGAGCGGAGATAAGAGTTGGCTTACTGTCAGTAACCATATATTTCATCTTCCCAGTAATTACCACATGCTGTTAATATTGACACAGTGGCACAAAGAACCTGACGGAAAGGTTATCATATCGGTGCTGATCCACTCTGAAAAAAATATCAATCATTTCACTTCAGGTGTGATGAAGCTCAAAACCATTTCATCCTTTTAAAAAAAAACAAAAAACAAAACGCTGATCATAACTTTCCACAATGGGAATGTATTATATTATTATTATTATTATGAGGTTTGCCACTGTACCTGTTTTCGGGGTCAGGTGTGGTCATAGCCCGTGTGACGTAGCACATTTTGAGCGGGAGGTATCTGCAGTCTCCCTGCAGCGACAGTGAAGGCGGGCTGGGGGGCACTTCGCGCGGAGGACTGCCGAGCCGAGGGGATTCAGGTGGAGGAGTCTCCCATCCGATCTCGGCCACCGGAGAACCCTTTTTCACGTACGGTGTAGCTTCCCTCATGTACTTTACTGTGAGAGAAGAAAGCACTGGCGTGACTATTAAGGAAATCAAAGCTTAAGCCTATCACAATTAACATGTGAAACCTGCCTTTGTGTATGTAAATCTCCTTGTGTGTTTTTTTCTGTACTGTAATGTTTGGAGCGGATGTTGAGCAACAAGAAAAGTATTTAGCAAGATCCTGAGGAGAAGTAAACCCCTGAGGTTATTAAAAGCCTTGGTATGAAATTAGCAAAAATGGCACCGATTATACAAAACCAGTCTCACCTAATCCTGCCATTGTGCTTCATTTACTTGGTATGGACAGAACGTCTATTTACTGTGCAGGACCCTGTATGAGAGAATGCTGTGAAATCCGAGTGCTCCTGTGTACAGATCGTGACATTTTGGATCGGTTTGAGGACATTTCTGAAAAGAAGCGAGGTATCTTCGTTAAAGATGATTTTGAGCATCTGAATCAGCAGCAGCTCGCTGGTCAGTGATATCTAGTAGACCTGCTTTTCCACCAGGGAGACTGAGAATGTACTGTACTATAACTATAGAACATTTACTCTCTCAGTGCATCTCAGTACAGAAACCTACCCAAACCTGGACCACAAAGCCCTGCAGTGAGCGATGTGCCCCGACAAGCACGTCTACACTGCACGTCTACACATCTACAGCAGACGACGCAGCACCAGTCCTGACGAAATCACCAAAGACTCAGTGTCTGTTCAGTCTGTCGCAATCAGACGAGCTCTTCTGTAGTCTGATGGATAAAACCTAAAGGCTCAGGAGGAGCTTCATCCTTCAGGCCATCAGACTCCTCAACACAATTTCCATCTTACAGAGCCCTTGGGACTCCATACAGACTTGTTTACTCCACTGTCACTCTGCACTTTTACAGTTACTACCACCTACACATTGAGTACATCACTTCCTATTCTGTAATGTTTGCACACTCTGTACTGTTACTACACGTCACATCATGATCCACTGCTTCTACGTGTCATTTGTAAAACGTTGCACGCCATTCTATTACCTCTTACTTCTGTTCATCTTATTTTAACTTCGTTTCTTAAATTCAGTTTAAGATGCATTTATATGACTACAGAGGAGAGACTAGGGTTTCAATTTACTGCAATTTGTATATTGTATATAAGTTTGTAAAAAAAAAAAGTTGAATCTCCAACACTGTAGAATTTTCTAGAATGTATTCACCAACCAAGTAAGACTGAAACCCCAGTGTCCATTCTTACAGCTGGATAGTGTTGAACACGCCTCCTCATTAGCATATTAAAGGGAGGGGGCACAAATTCTAGGGAGAAGGAAAAAAAGGCAAAAGAAATTGAAAAAATAATCAGGATACTTGCTTTTTTTTTATTATTGACAGACTTTAGGAAATAATTCAGCAATTTGAACCCTAATTAATATTTTATTCAGTTTTACTTTAGATTAATAATGGACTTATAATAATGCACTCCTGAGCACGAGTGCTTTATAAACAAAGTACTGTTTGACTTTAGAGTCAATATGAAGGTTGTTGACAATACTGTTAAGCAAACACTGAGCGCAGTGCACTGCTACAAAAGGGACCGAGTGTCACGAGTTTACATATAGCAAGCTCATTCGGGGAAATTAACAAGAACTGACAGCTGATTACAGCTGGGGAGAGCCACTAATGTGCCCTCGAGAGAGATTAAACACTGTTTTCAGTACGTGCGAATCAGTGGAACTTTTAAATGACGTGGTGCGAGCGTTTCTCACGTAGCCAAAGTGCGTGACTGTAAAAGCTCAACGCATTCATTCAGAGCTGATCTGTGTAAAGATCACTCAATAAACATCTTCTAATTAAACAGTGTACAGTATCTTAGCCACGGGGAATGCTAGTTATGAATATATAAGCTGTCTGTGTGGGAATCGAATGACTCAATTCTATTTCAAATCCTCTCTGTGCGGCATGTATTTATCCTTTCGATTCATTTCTATAACCCACGTTGTCATTTTCTTTCCAGGAAAAGCACTTGCTTCATTTAAAACCTGAACCTTTCACTCGTCAGGGAAAACACAGTGTACATATTTTCCACTGAGACACTTGTACAGAAAAGTTTTATTTTCTTTGTTGAATTTACATATTCCAAAAAAAAAAAAAAAATTCAAAAATACATGACCTAAGTTTGTTTTGCATGTTGTTGTTGCTCCATTTGGCCTTTAGTGCACTACACCATTCCACTTGTCCCTAATAAATGAGGAACTAACTGTGAATTATTCCAGTCTCAGCAACTGAGCACATTACTTTGAATAAAACAAGCCTGAAACAATAAAGTTTATAAGAATATCTGCTAGTGGTAATATTTGTTTTTCCCTGTAATGGTGTAGTCTGCTAAAGCCTTTTGAATCATTTCGAATGTAAATGCAATTCATTTTTTAATTGAATCTGAACTTTTCTGTATGAAAAGTAAACACTTTCGACTGTTTCTATTTAAAAATAAAAATCACGCTAAATGTCAACGCTGCAGAATTATTCAACAATCACGACGCACCGAACAATCAATTATTTATCCGAGTGCTTATTCATTTTCCTCTAGTTAACAATAAACGTTCGAGCTGCACACTCGGTTCTCAGAACGAAACATGCTGATACACGGAACTGAGTTAGAAATGGAAGTGCAAGTGGAAATTGTATGCTTTTAGCTTTTAAAACAGAGCTGTCAGAAACCCCAGGCCACAGCAGCACGGCTGGAAACAAGAACGTCAACACACTCTGATGTGTTCCACACAGAAGCGTGGACCGTACTGGTCGGAAGTTAGGTACAAGTTTATTGTCTGTTGAGGCTTTTATTACTTTTTTTAAAGCTTGAATAAATGTTTAAGGCTGAAGAACCTGTCGACCTGTACGTTTTAAAAGACAAACTTTTTTTACGTGCAGCGTGGGAGGGACTCTGTACGCTTGACTGCATCAGCACACTATGAACAAAACTGGTTTTATCTGATAGTAGCTTCGCACAGTGGTAACAGTGTTCGCTTCCCTAAGTGGAGATACGTGCAGGTGAAACTTTAAGACTTCCTCAATGCTTCATTCACTTGTCTTGAAAACATCATCCCATTAAGATCTGGTTTCTCAGTGTGAGATTAACATCCATGACTGACGGCTATAATGAGATCAGTAGAACGTGTAATCATAAAGGTTGCCTTCGTGGAAAAGAGCCAAAGACAAATTTTCTGACAAACGTCCTGCTGTGATGTGCTGCGTCCCATCCTGGTGCTCAGTGTCGCTCCTGATGCACCATGACCCTGACTATGATAAAGTGATTAGTGAAGATGAATGAATGGCATGCTGATTGCCGAGAAATGTACATGTGTATAAGCTAGAGAATGCAAATACATTATACATACATACATACATACATACATTATATATACACCTGTATATAATTTTACATGGAAATGAGGAAGATCTTAGTAACTGCCTGTTCAAAAAAAAATCCGTTTTTTTTTTTCTGTAAATCTGTTTTTTTTTTTGTTTGTTTTTTGTTTTGTTTTTTTAAAAAGAAAACTTCATGGGAAATCAGAAGCAAAAAGAATAACTACCCCAAAAAAAAACCCTCCTGGGCATGTCTCATGAGTGATAGAGGGATGAGGAAGTGTCTGAGTCAGAAGACTTCTGGTTTAGGTCATGACCACTATCGGTTTGAAATCCACACACAGCTAGAGCCATGGCAGTACACCTCTAATATAATGAGTAGAGTGGAAAACCAAGAGGAAGAACGTGGCCTTTTTCTTTTCTTTTTTTTTTTTAAAACAACATACAGTGTCCTAGTACACAATGGACCTTTTAAATAAAATTGCCACAAACCAAAAACTGCAAGAAATCCTGTTAGTAGCTTCGGCTGCCGAGTCTGAGGGTTTAAAAGAATAAAGACTTTCTCTGCCTGCATCAATCAACGTCAGTGTGAACGCTGCAGAGGTAAGAATTGAAAAGCCTCGTTCATTCACAGTTTTTTCACAGCTGTATCGCCTGTCAGACTCTGACAATACAATAACTCAATAAGGAAATAAAATAAATGCCTAAAGCAGTATAACATTCAGACTTAAACCATTAAGTTAATCTATTAAAACAGGTTTCCATTTTCTCAACATCAACATGACTTCAGTGTATGAAATGATTCCTTGGCTTTAAAAAAGAAACAGTTATTGTGTTGTGCTTTTAACAGGAATCACTGCACAGCTTTCTATGCAGAATGTTTTTAATCACCGTGTGTTAAGGGGACTGGAAAGTGCACATTTAATTTCCCACAAGGACAAGAACTCGGCTTAGATGCAGATACAGCAAAGCACTGCAGCAGATCAAACGTGAAATGTACCGAGACGGAGCCGATCGACGTCAACAAATACGTGCTCTATAGTTCAGTGACTCGCGTTTTCTTAACACGGATCGTTGTGTCTTCTGTAGCAGCCAATCCCAAGCATTATGGAAATCGGTTACCTGAAAGCAGTTCGTCGAGAAGGTGAACTTTTCAGTGTTTAATTTAAATCACGCTGATTCGTGAAGTACTCTGGGGT
>JAOTRN010000046.1:22237495-22256186 GCA_028566695.1 Bagroides melapterus | reverse complement strand
AGCCAAAAAAAAAATTCATAAACATCAGACAGCTGCTGAATTAAATTGTTATATGCGATTAGTTATTTTCTAATCATTTCTGGTTATTATTATAGTATATTATAAATAATATAATACATGTGGAGGCACATGGTGGCTTGATGGTGTGAGGCACATTTGCCTCACACCTCCAGGGTTGGGGGTTTGATTCCTGCCCCCGCCATGTGTTTGTGGAATTTGCATGTTCTCCCCATGTCTCGGGGGTTTCCTCCGGGTACAGTTTCCTTCCCCGGTCCAAAGACATGCATTGTAGGTTGACCGGCATCACTAAATTGCCCATAGGAGTGAGGATGAGTGTGAATGTGGCCCTGTGATAGACTGGTGACCTGTCCACGGTGTACCCTGCCTTTTCCCATAGATGGCTGGGATAGGCCCCAGCTGATCTCTGTGACCTGGGTATTCCCAGAATAAGCAGGTATGGACAATGAATGAATGAATAATACACGTGTAATAAATATTGAGACTGGAACAACCCTGGTCCTGATGTACCCTATGCCCTGCATATTACACCCGATTTAAGTCATTTACAGCCCTTCCTGAGATGAAGTGAGTGTGGGTAAGGAGGGAAAACACTCAAATGTGTGGTAGTCCAGGGTTGGGCACCCTGGAGGAATTCTTAGAGTATCCCTATAAGATGACATTCCAATTGGAAGTATTTTCTGAAGCTAAAAACCAAACGATCAGTTAAAGGAGCCTGATGAACCCTATTTTATACGGTACAGTACAGAAAATATACAGTACTTATTTGTTCAATGTTGCGTAGTCAATGCATATTCAACTAAAGTGGTGGGTAATGATCATACTGTAAAAGTAACCTATAGATGTTTGAAAGACTAGGTACCTGTACATCTCCACCAACTCCACCGACCATGGGGTCTTCCTCTAGAACCTTCACCATCTCCACTGAACAGGCAGGATCCAGCATGGTGTCTGAGTCACAGACCTGGAAATAAAAAACAAGCCATGCACACCTTTTAGAAACCACACACCATGAACAAACTTGTTTACATAATAATAGTCATTTTTAGTCATTTAGCATAATCAATCTTTTTCTTTCATACAGCCACTGCACGTAGAATATTTTGCAACCTGTCACGTAAGATTTTGCAAGACATTGAGCTACAAATACATTCATAGAGTGGTTGCACTTTAAATGTGCTGGATTTGGATAGCTACACTGCAAAAAATGACTTTCATACTTAGTAGTTTTGTCTTGTTTTCAGTCCAAAGATCTACAAAGAAATCTGAATTTTCTTGAATTTTCTTGAATTTAGTGAAATTAGTGATTAAGTTTTTTTTGTTAGCCCATTGGCAGATGATTTCTTTGCTTGTCTTAAGCACAAATTCACTTAAATATAATTTTTTGTTCTAAAAACTAGACTTGTTTTCTTAGGTCATTTTGCTCATCCAGAAAATGCATCTTGATTTAAGAATTTGTATATATTTTTACTGGAAACAAGACAAAACTACTAAGTAAGAATTTTTTTCTGCAGTGTAGCTAGCTATTTACATAAATATTGTGCTAAGTAACCTGGGACTGCTCAGTTGACCCACTATGCTAAAAGTTTTGTCCCTTACTTTCCTTATAAGGCCATTGTTTCCTTTCTTGTTGCCCTGTTACGATGGCTGAAAATTAGTTTCACCTGTTGTTCGTTATTCCTGCCATGTCTGTGTAATAGTATTTTAGTGCACATGGAGAATCTCAACTGTTGTTCCTTGTTACCTTCTGATTTTCTCTCTGACTATGATTATTGCTAACATACATACAGTACCTGGGAGAGGTACCTGGGACAGTACCACTTTATTTCCACACAAACACACACACACACACACACACACACACACACACACACACACACACCAGGTCTGTTGTGCAGAAGCCTCATGCCAGGTTACAATGAACGGTTTTTGGCATCTTTACCCTGCAGGTTTTCTTACATTCATATATAGACAAATGTCCTTTGTGTGATGCTAAAAGCCTTTCTTTCATGCATTTATTGGGCAAGATTATGTTTTTAGCCCATGAAAACGGACTCAACACGAATAGGCATGCAGGGATGTTGGTGGATGGAGGACGACTTCAGGAGTCCTGAGTATTTCAAAACACACAAACACTGTCTTAATCCATGTTTCTTCACATCAACGTTTCAGATCTTAGAGGTTTTGTCTTCCTCTTGTCTGAAAGTTATTCTCTAAAAATTTGACCATGTTTTACTTATTTTCCTAAAAAAATATCAAAATGTAGAAAAACATCCCAAAGGCATTAATTACCAGGCCATCAGTTACTTTGTTAACTGATATTTTTTAAAAGCAGATTATATGATCTTCACGATGGGAAAGCACTGGAAAGTTTCTTTAAATATACCCTAATCAGTATGCTGTCTGGAAAATACTCTTTAACATCAATTATTTAATATTTTTTAAGATAAGATCGGAAAGCTTTAACTACGAAAGCTAGGATTATGAGACATTCCTGGATCATGTGGACTTTCTGCACATTTATTGTCAAACTCACTGGATATCATGTAGTGTGTTATGTTTTATCACTCGTAAGCGCTGTCATTTATTCTCTTTCTGGTTCATAACAATGATGTTTTTTTCATTACTCTTACATTAGTCTTTTATTTCATGTTCAGTCAAAGATTAGAACTGATATAACCCAGTGTTCAATTCCCCATTCAGCAAGGAAGCCATTACGCAGAGACCGTGAACTGGCTATCCTGCTGAAACTCAAAGTCAGATCGTCTATCTAGACCCCACAGTTAGGGAAAAAGCCCACTTTGGTAGTCTGCTCTGACAGATTGGTGATATGCTAAATGCAATTATAGCTGTCCACATGGAGCAGAGGTCAGGCATTTCATTAGAACCAGGTGGCAAGTAGACAAAATCACACCATTTGTAAAAGTTACCCAAGAGTCCCTGCTATAATGACCTGGGTAGGAAACAACAGACAAGGAAATATATTCTTTCACTAGTCTAATTTTCCTGCCTAGTGTAATGGTTTTCAGGAAGGCAAACAGCCAGAATCTGATTTTTTTTTTGCTTCACTACAATTGGTTTCCTTAAACATAGATGCCTTTGTTTGGTCTTATCACAGGGATAAATGTAAAGCCTATTTTTGTAATCCCATAGAATTCCTTGGCATGATATAAAGAGGTCCTTAAATAGACAAACAATCAAAAAAACCCTGACTGTTTCATTAAAAAATGAATAATGTACACAGTAAGCTTACAATGGGCTTACTAATGGTGACATTCTCAGCCAAAGACAAAAAAAAAAATGCTGAAAAAAGAGGTCATTAAACTGTGCTATGTATTTTTACCATGCATACTTCAGTTGTAAATCATTCTGAAAAGACCCAAGGTGTGCAAATGGCAGCTCATGTAGATCCCTAATGAAGAGCATCACTGTTAAATACACAGTCACTTCCCTTAACCCAGTACTACAAACATTAAGCCGGCACGTTTTTAAAACGTGCACAAAAGTGCCATTGTGTCCCACAACTGCCGTATTTTGCTTGGCAAGACCAGGTTACTTCAGAGACTCACCTGCACATAGTCGACACTCTTCCCCAGGGCTTTGAAGGCTGTGTACATGACTTCCCTCTTTCCTCCCCACTTCTGCATAATGCACACACACTTATTGGAGAGCACCAGCTGAGAGACTTGCTGCAGGCTCTCGGTGTATGACTCCTCGGTCTCGTCCGGACCTAGCTGGTGGTAGTTATTTTTCCAGACATAGGTGGCTGCCTTTTCCCGACCCATTATGTCCCGAAAGATGTCCATCATGTAGTTGTCATCTTCACTATTCCCGTCAATCACCATAATAACCTTGATGTTTGGATAGGTGAGCCTCTTAACTGATAGCAAGCACTTTCTCAAGTAATTGGGGTCTTCCTGGTAGGCAGCGATGCAAAGTGCCAGTGATTTGTTGAGTTTGATCGGTGTCCCCATGGACCGCCGCATATTTCTGTGTTCTAATAGAGCAAACAAACTCTGGATGATGAGGTGAATGACCAAAATGGCTCCATAAAGACCAAAGGACAGGTAATTGCCTGTAGTCGTGAAGAACTGGTAGCCCATGATGTAGGCAGTAGAGATTCCCACTAGCAGCGAGACACCAAACAGTGTTGTCCCTATAATCCTCAGGTAGGTGATCAGGTTATCACATTTCATCTGAAAATGATAAAAGGTTGGTGGTTAGGTCATTTTATTATGAATTCTTTGATTGTGATTATGATTCACGAGTTGTTGATTACTGAGGAACAAGTTGGAACCTGGTAGCCTTTGTGTGATTAGGGTAATTAATTTGCTTTGCCCATCATATATCTTTAAAATCTCATAAGCCTTTCCGTCTACAACAAAATCAGTAAACTATTTCAGACAGCCGGACATTTCCCCCCCTCCTTTCTCTGTTTCAAAATTTGAATGTGTTCCATAGCGATTTGTTCCAAGTTTCCAAACTGATGCAGTTTCCCATCTGCTTTTCAGACACTGTTGCAGGGCACCACCCTTCTGACATCATCTGTTTATATCTCTGTGGGAAGACACGAGCAGTGAATATCACATCACTTGAAGGCTAAAGACCCTCTGCATTATTATTTCAGGGGAAGACCTATTTGAATAATCTACTCTCAACCTGAATAGTTTTTCCCTTACAGTTTGAGTGACAGAGCTAGCTTTGCAGTGGTGAAGCTTGTGAGGAGGGCCGTTGCATGGAGTTCACACAACTGGCACACGCTATGGCCTTTTAGGTCATGATGTTTACAAGACCCGGGGTGTTGACTCTCTAGAACTTCCAGACTCCACCTTAGACGGCGACACATGCAGCGTTAATGTCTGAAAAGCCAGAGCTGTTGTGTGGGTTTCACAGCTTTCTTTCCATCGTAAACTCTGGGTGAACCCCAGGGCTCATTTAAAAGTGCTACAACAGCCTGCAAGTCCCATGTCTAGATGCTTACAGGGATTAATTAAGAGAGTAAGCGATAGCGAATCTAACGCGGTCCTCTGTGGATGAAATCATTGCTAAAGTGGATTAACTCTAAGTGATTGACATGTCCTCTTGACCTGGATGGTGCAGCGCCCTACTCATTGAGATTTTCATCTATTAATTGACCAAATTGCAATACTTTAAGTAGAGCATTTGAGAAGAGTTTGAGTTCTGTTCAGCCCCTAGTGCATGAAAAGCAAACACGTTACCCCAAAAATGAACATTAACACTTATTGTCACTGCCTGTATGTGCGCATACGTAGCATCGCTTTCCCAGAGCTGGCAGTGTTCCAGCAGAGCCTTAAGGGAGCAAGAGAAAAAAGCAAGAGAGCTGGAAAGTTAAATCATTCTCAGTGGGTAAAACTTAAACACCAGCTTCAAACGTAGATGAAACACTACACTGCAGTTACAGTAAAGCTGCACTGCACACCTCGAACTCTTGTCACTTTTTTGCCTCAAGCTGTAGAAAAAAATGTGCATTGTTTTCATCAATCAGTGCATGATCAGAAAGTGTTCTTCAGGCTGCTAAAGTATTCTTCTTTTTTGTGCTTTTGCACATCGAACAAATTTTGTGCACATTTACAGATATGGTGGATTCATAGAAAATGTAGTCGTCTGTGGAATTCCTTTTAGACTTACAATAGCCTTTTTTGGGATGATGTTTTATTTAACTAATGTTACTGTTAATGGCAGGAAATCTGTGGGAAAGTATAGGGGAATCCCAGTGGCAAAAGATAATTATTCAGCAGAGGATCACTAAAACCACTGCCTAAGTGCAGCCCGGTTTTACATGTACAGTTTTACCTGCCCATTGCTTTATTTACATGAAATATCATCGTAGTATAAATTAAATAAACAGAAATAGAGATCTATACTAAGATGTAAGCTTCGTTTGTAGTTTAATTTGTATTTACTGTCTCCTTCAGAGGAACAAGAACATTTGTTTTAATGGTAATATTGGGGTAACATCTTCTAAACCCAATGCACTCTTCTCATAGACTGATTTTCCCACACTGTACAAGGCTGAGATCTGCCTTGGCCAATTTAATATCGTAAACGTCCCACCTAACTTCCACTCCAAGTAGGTTTTAATCATGTTTGCAGTGCAATTGAGTGTTTCTGATTATATACACAGTACAGCTTTACCATACAGTCATTTGTCTTTCTCATCCTTCAATTATTTTATGGCTTTTGGACAGATTCCCTAGCTGGAAAACAAGTGAGAGCTGTCATTGTGCTCCGTAGCAGGTCTGCTTCTGATGTCCTAGAAGATTTGTGAAAAAACAACAGTAAAAAATGTATTTGGGCTTTTTTTTATTTCATTCCATGAGTCATTATGGCTGTGGCACACTAATCATTTCAACTTTCTCTTTCTATGACATATGATTTCTTATCTACAATAACAGACCTGTTCTTATCGAAGTCATAGCACTGCGTTCAGTACCAGATGACTGTCAGATGACAGCAAGGACATTTTTTCCCTATTTCATTTTGTCCAAGTGCGGACAGTGTTTTGATCTGTCCCACGATGTGCTGTTCTCAGCATACCAAGTTTCTTCAAATTTATGACAGTTTGTATAACAAATCTCCCAAATCCAGATGTTATTGCTGCCTGACAATATTTCTGTTGATACAAAACTACAGTTACATTTCTGACAATGTGTTCATAAAAGTTTAGCCACTGTTTAATTATTGCATCAAATCAAGATAAATCAGGTAAGCAGTAACAGATCAAACACTCAGTTCAATGGTGATAGTAGGGATAATTGGCACAGGCAGGTTTTTATGAATGCTCAGACTACTAGCACATGAATCATTTGCCTAGCTCTGGAACTTTGCCCAGCAATCGACTTTTAACTGTCTGGCTTAGTGCTACTGTCATCTATGTTCCCTCAAACTCTGTCCTCGGTACTAATAAGGAACAGGCGGGGTAAACTTCCAGAAGCACTTTCAACTCACTCACACATCTTTTAAGATCTTGTGCATGAGGAGACAATGAATAGTAATGGGGTTATTGCCCCCTTACAACTTTAGAGATCATGGTTAAATGATGATTGATATTATGACCTAATCACAAGTAAAGGGCCATTGTTATTGTAATATAATTATCTGTGTGTTAATTGTGATGGTTCAAGGAATTTTGCAGGCCACCACCCAAATTACTTTGATAAAGTGTCAGTTGGTGGCAATAAGGTCACAACCTAATAACCATAGCTGCTCTTGAGGATTCCTGTCACACACTATGTTCACACATGCATGGCATGCATCACTTTAGTATATATGGGGTTAGGGGTTTAATATCACTGTACTAATGCTTAAAATGATCATGAAATTTATGGATTTTGGAAAATGTTGTGTTTAGGGGTTTTGACCTTTCTCTCTAAAGCGTATGACACCCTCACACACTCCCTTGATTGTAAAACAAATCTAACAGAATTATTTAATTAATTAACTGTATAAAATTTTCATTTTATAATCTAAACATGGCTCATTCGTGCCTGAGGCAACCAAAACACAAAGACCCTCTTCAGCATGAGCATGAATGAAAAAGTGATATGAAGTGATCGACTGTAGTTTAGTAGATCCATGAGGACTAAAGACAAAAATTCACTAGTACCGAGATGAATGCAGCATAAAAGCTTTCCCGTCTGAAGCCATTCATGTGAGTCACTTCATCTTGTTGCTATGTAAACCTACTACTTCAGAAAAAAAGGAAGCGTCTACGACGTCACACTGAGGGTTTTTTTTTATTATTAAATTACGCATGCGCAGCATGTAACTGCACGCTTCTTTTTTTCCTTTTATGGGTTAAGTTATTTTAAAATGTAGTAAACCTAAAAAATTCCACCTTAAAATTAAAAAGCTAAGCATGGGCACTGTACTCATATAAACTAAAACCAAATAAATATCCTTCTCTGAACTAAACGTTATGGAGTGTTGCCACTGATTCTATATTTTAAGAATATTACACACGGGAGAAAACCTTTACCTTATGACAATGATATATTTTCAATATTGATCTGGTGAAAAAAGCTTCGTGTTGAATTAGAATAACCTCCTCATGTTAAATTTCAAAGTAATTTAACTAAACACATGTACAAAAAATGATGTCAGATCTTCAGCCAGCACTGTGATTTCACATATGATGTAGGTGGGTTTTTTATATTTATCTTTTTAAATAACTTACAGGTTAAATAAAACGAACTTTTTAAATCTGGCAACCCGTGGCTACACTTTAACGGGAGCGCACGCGCAACATCAGCTGTGAATTTTCAGCTCGCGCGCGTTGTAAATCTGTGCTCTGTAAGGCGGGGAAATAGTGCAGTTATGGACTGTTGCTTCTACAAGACACAAGGACACAGTGTGTAATGTAATGTGAGGTGTAGGTTTTAAAAAAAAAAAGTGAAAATATTTGCTGATTGGTTCAGTGTGATCACTACCTGAAGTCGACTCCATTCATTCTACAGCTCAGCATAGAGTTTACTACAATAAGGAAGAGCGGTGGTTTCCATTTTGGACAATGTCGCCTATGGGAGGACAGATGTGGATCAAAATGAGGATTCATTAACCCTACCTTGAAGCAGCTACTTGGAGATGACATCTCTGTGGTCCTTTAGGATGAATGCAGATCAGAGCAGACTCCGTTGGCAGGGCAGCAACTGCAGTAAACTTTCTGAGCACGAGTTTCTTGTGGGAACTTGAGAGAAAACGTGCATTAAGTTTCCCCACGGTAACAGGTGAAGGTTTTCAAATCTGTAGTCGTCCTCTGCTGTAAACGCACTTTTATTGCATATTACATGGTCGACAGAACCTATAACATAGTCCTGACTGTCATTTTTGTCAGATGATAATAAGGTGTTGGTCAAAGAGTATCCAAACGTAGGAGAAAGTTGGTGGCAAATTGTACTGCTGTTTCAAGTTTCTTCAGGCATCACTGGAGTAAAACTGTGAGATGATGCGTTAAAATTGTAATTTGTTGTAGGCGGCCACTCTGTGCTGCTTCCTGTAGCGTGTCCATTTGGAAGAGCCTTTTAAAACCGGCAGGGTTTTTGGGAGTTGTTTTAATAAGGGGGAAGGTTCAGGGGGTGAGGAGGAGCAAATTTGTTGGAGGAGGCAAAAAAAAGTGCTACTCATTGAAACTTCCGATCTGGTAGTACTAGAACCCTTAACATGACTGTATTTGAAATTCAAACTTAAAGAGGATTAAAACTGTTTACCAGCAGTGTTAATATTTTAACAATATTACACAGGTTTAACTATAAATGTAGAATTTTAAAACATCCCCTGTGATAAATGTTATATGTAGTTTCCGGATGCTCAGTCTAGGGTGTATTGAATGTATGTGTGACTATATTATTATATATCGACAGTAACCTTTTTATATATTAAAGGTCTTGTTTGTGATTCTGTTGCTTTATGTGTACGTTCTTTTTCAGCCAATAGCCTTCTTCCATCAATTAGTTCATTCAATATAGAGTGAATTGAATGCAGTGCTCGTGTGCTCCAGCAGGGTGCGCCATAGACATATTTCCAAATCTGCTGAAAATGGCGCGCGTGAAAGGAACTTTTTGGGAACAGCGCTGACTTGGATGCATATTTTTCCCATGTTAATAGATGAATGGGTGTCTTACGTGTATTAATATGTATTAACAATTTGTTTTCAAATAAATAGTGTCTCTTATGAACAGAAATATAATGTCATTTGAGCAATTGCTGCTGAAACAGTATGGCCTACATGAAGTGTCCAGAATCACCAAAACACACAGAAACCTTTGTAATGTGGTTGGATATTGGCTAATTTCATGTAAGTTACAAAATAAATAATTTTTTAATGTTTTGAATACTAGCTGCATCCATCTGAGTTTAACGTTTGTATCTTAATATACAGTCCTTGTGAGCATAAGACTATATTCACCAAAATAGAATAAGAATCCACAATCCCACAAGATTAAGTTTGCTGATCTTGTCCACTTAATTTAAACAAATCCCAGCTAATCACCAAAGAGATTTTCGGTTCCCTGGGGATAGCACTGAAGCCCATTCTGGCAGTGGTCCATTCAAAGGAAGACCAAGTTCCTCATGTGCTAATTTGGCTTGGTGTTTATTTGAGAAAGGATACATAATGACAGCCAGAGAAAATAGCCAGGGCTTGAGGGCTGCAGGGTCGACTGAGGGGAAGGGCAGCCCTGTGTTATGCAGCTACGTAGGAGAAACTCCCAGGGAAGCTTGAAGAACATGAACACTCTGTCTTTTGCTAGTAGTCCGGAGTGGCGCCGAGGGCTAGAAGCCGATGAGTTTAATGCCTAGAGGCTGGTTTCTACCCCTAGCTGACTATGATGAACAGCAACCATATGTTTTGCCGACTCACTTAAAGCTTTTGGATCACATCACCCAAAGCTGGCTTGCACAGAACATCATTGTGCTCTGTGCGTATGGATCCCATCCCTCACTTCCAAACCACCCTAAATACCACCTAGGGGTCCATGCTGTGTTTTCTGGCCAAGGCACAAGAGAGAGTTTACTTTAGTTCTGTGGACTTGTAAGTCTCTTTTTTTTTAGACTTCACTGTGAACAATGGCATCATTGAGACTCTATGTGTTGCCTATTTTACTTTTTGTTTTTAATCAAAGACACTAATAGGCACTCCCAGGAACTCCCATGGTGTTACCAGAAAGTATTGCAAGAGACATAAGGAAGTGAGGTTCCACTTTGGGCAGTGGTTTGTTAAGATTAAACTACTCAAGTGTGCTTAAGACCTCCAAGTACCATCTCCTTTCTTTGTTGCTGCTAATTCTTTAAGCTAACACTGTTTATGCCCTGCCTAAACAACAGCTAATGTAGTAGTGCTTTGATACATGAAGCGAAAGAGAAGTGTTAGAGATGTTCTCATGCCTTTGTGTGTTTCTTCTTTCTTTCTTTCTTCCTTTCTTTCTTTCTTTCTTTCTTTCTTTCTTTCTTTCATTTAATCATTTTTCAGTAATGGCTTTATCCTGGTCAGGATCAGGGTAGATTTGGAATCTGGATGTGAGGTAGGCATACACCCTGTACAGGACACCAGACCATCACAGGGAACCGTACCAACACACACACACACACACACACACACACACATTCATTTTTTTAGGTATCTCAGTCAGACACAGGAAGATCAGGCAAAACTCCACACAGCTTATGGCTTGAACAAGGAATTGTGGAGCTGTTGAGTAGGAATGCTACAGCCTGTGCCACTGTGCCACCCAAATAGTTTTATGTAACAGTTTATTTAATCATTTATAATACTTATGAAAGCACCCTTCAAAAACATGAGCATGAATTAATTCATTCTTTCACTGATCTTCAATAAGCATTTTATCCTTGTCAGTGTTGTGGTAGATCCAGAGTCTGTGCCTGTTGTATTCCCACCCACTTCTCCCGGAATAGGCTCCAGATCCACCACAATCCTGATCAGGATAAAGCACTTACTGAAGATGAATGATGACAATATGTCTGGGGTATGAGTAATGGCGGATCATCCTGTTATACTCCCAAGGAAAGCACCTTACTGAATGACATTCATGGCTCAGATTTTCCACAATTGCATCCGGTGGCTGCGCTATCATTACTGGTTAGGAGTGCTCAACAATAACGGGTCCTTTCAGTGAGCAATGATTATCCGCAGACAAACAGGCGGTGAATGAGAGAGCTGTACATGGAGTGTGAGAGCACTGAGTGTGGAGTGTGCCTGTTTCCATAGGAACTCTTACATGTGTTTCTTCAGCTTGTGTGTGAGAGTACAAGAGCAAGAGAGAGAGAGAGAGAGAGAGAGAGAGAGAGAGAGAGAGAGTCATGCTCATGCTCCACCCTTTTGTTTTCACTATTGCCATAGAGAGTACTATGAACACAGAAGTGTACAGAATTGAAACAAATCAGTTGTTGCCTTTTCTCTCCTTTTTTGTGTCTTCCTTTTAGTGTTCTATCAGCTCATTCCTCGTGCCTATAAAATAAAATTCCAAACACACAGAACTATTATTGTAGATATTTTATTTACGATAGATCTTTTTAGCATTACTGAAAAATGCATCGCCTTTATTACTTAGTATTACTTAGTTACTACTTACTTAATACTATTTTGGATAAATTGTTCTTTAGTTTGAAATGTATTAAATTAAAGGACATGCATTCTGTTTTGTAACTCCAGAAATACCTCCTGAGGTTCTGCTTAGTCTAAGACAAGATTTCATTTATGATGTAATATGAAATATTTAATCAACTTAATACGCTGAAGTCATTGACTTGCATTGCATCGATCGAAAAAGAAGCCATAAGGTGCTGGTACTACGTGCTCATTATAGAGGTAATAGAGCTAGGGAGGTCAGAATGTTAAGCAGTTCAGCTTGGGCTGCTCTTTATGGTCTCACTTCCACAGCGAAACACTTTGGTCGGCTTCAAAGCAGCTTTACGGTTTTCAACAGGGTTTTGTATCCTGTCTGTGGGCTAAAATTCTCATGGCCTGGTTCTCTGCCAGCAAACACAATTAGATTCTCAGCTAAGAGCCAGGGAAACGACTCTGTACTGAGTATAAACTGACTCAGGCACCACAATCGTTCTTGGGATAAGATTCATTACTAAAGTGTGTGGCGGAAATTCATCCAGAACATTTTGGGATTCTGATGCATCGGTCTGTGTTTAGCTGCGGGACTAAATTCCAATCAGCTCGTTTCAATGGTTGCTTGCATCTTGTATTATGTGTATGTCTTTAGCTCTTTGGTAAAAGGCAGGACTTTAAAAGTGCTTTGTTTCCTGTCACTTTCTTGCATTTGTTCTTTTTTCTGCACATCAGGACTTTTGCATGGGTCATTTATCTATGTTAAACAGACACCCCAGGTGGTTAGCTTTCTATGATACACTGGAGGTAGTTGCCAGCCCGTAATTCTCAAGTGTACTCTCTCTGGATTTATTATTTGAGTAAAGGCTCAGGGTTCTTCCTACACCTCTTTCGACATAAAATTCTGCTAGAGCTCTGAATAAATGTGTTGAGCTGCTACGTTTTCGGACACATGCCCTTAGAACTTACAATTGTTGGACTGGACGAAGCTGGACGCACAGCAATATTTACTCCTGTGACTGTTACTGTTACCGTCTATTAAAGGAATTAAATATCACTAATGGTTGTAGCTGTGCAGTACAGACTTTTAGAGTTGACTCTAAATCTCAGTGACATGAATTCAATAATGAATTACATCACTTGACCCTGTCCCCAAAGAGAGCCACGGGGCCTGTTGCATGAATGCTGGGTGAGAGGTCATGATTGGAGCAGCAGGGAGTTCCTCTAAACCTCCCCTCCATCCCCAGTGATCTGAAGTCAGACTTACTGTCCCTCGACATTTACTTAGATCATGCTGCCAGATACATGCTGCTTTGGCCTGCAATCAAGAAGATTAGGATTTTAAATAATTATTGTGTAAAAACATTAATGTTTGGGAGTGAACTTAAAAACTAAACTGCTGTTGCAAAGGAAAGTAAAAGTCTAGATTTATACACACTGTAATATCATTTGGTCTCCATTTAGATGATTTTTTTAGTATAAAAAAGAGATGACATGGAACTCTCAGTGCACTCTTTGTTCTTTCTCCCATCTATTACAAATCCTCGCTGTGACAAAAACAACTCCACGTTAAAAGCACAAGGGAATCTCTGACAACAATAACTAAAAGAACACCCACTGTATTTGTTGTCACCTCCATAATCTTTGGCCCTCCTAACGTCCTCTCCTTCCTCAAGGCTGGTGTTTGTAATGTAACCTGAGAGCATGTAAACCTCTGGGTGCAAAAATGAAATCAAAACGTTAACCACTTTGATGGAAAAACCTTCCTTTCTGCCGTTCTCCCACACCAATATGTGGTGGTTGAGACAGAGAGCCCCGGGACACTTCAGGAAAGACTCTCGCCTTCATGCTCTCTAGCTAAAAGGATCGTTATTCTTTTCATGAATGTCACATGTATTATATTAAACAAATGTATTTCTACTGAGGAGACAGAGATCCATGCATTATTTTAATGGAAAACAGGCAGGTATCCTGTTCTAAATGCTTTTTTTTTTTAAATGACTAGCTCATTTGGTCCACATTATAAGAAGCCATATTATTTACCTAAATGAACATAAAGTTGGACGTATCAGTCACAAATCACTCTTCATGACAGCGTAAAAGGTAGATCAATGCCGCTGGACCAGAACAACCTAGGTATGAACATATGAGACTTCCTTATCCATTAAAATGTTTGCTGGTGAGAAGGACTGCTCTTTCAGACACCAGGGAAAGGCAAAGCAGATTGGCAGAACAAAAATAAACATTTGCCTAATTAGAATTTATTCATGCTGGAAAAACGACAATTACACAGTCTGCACAGGGAAGTGAAACGTTTACCTTTTTAACTGCAGCGTTAAGCGAGCTGAAGTTTACTGATGCTGCACTGTGCACTGGGCTTGTGAAAGTTTTCTATAACAATAATGATAAAATGTTATTTCCAGATCAACGACTTCCGTTGTTCCAAGTCAGTTGTCTTCCAAAGACTCTTGGTGAATTCCTTAGTGAACACAAAACTTATGAAAAATATTCCAACGTGTTAACGATAATAAGCTAATTGTCTGTATAATGAACTCTCTCATTCACTCATTGTCCATTCCTGTATTCCAGGTATACCCGGGTCACAGGGATCAACTGGGGCCTATCCCAGCCATCTAGGGACGAAGGCAGGGTACACCCTGGACAGGTTGCCAGTCTACCTCAGGGCCACATTCACACTCACACTCACTCCTATGGGCAATTTAGAGATGCCAATCAACCTACAATGCATGTCTTTGGACCCGGGGAGGAAACTGGAGTACCCGGAGGAAACCCCCGAGCCACAGGGAGAACATACAAAATCCACACACACATAGTGTGGGCAGGAATCGAACCCCCAAAACTAGAGGTGTGAGGCAAACATGCTAACCGCTAAGCCACCATGCCCCCTTGTATAATGAACTGCATTTCTGTATTAGTCTGTTGTAGGTCTTGAGGATAATGTGAATCCAAAGGGAGACAAGGGAGGTCAAGGTCAAGAATAGGATTAAAACTGATGAATCATGGGAGATCTGAGCAGGGTCAAGTCATTTAATCATTTCAGTCTGGTGTCTACTGTTTGATGTGATACTGACACTGGTTTCAGAAAAGGCCAGTTAGACTGTTTGAAGCAGTAGAGCTCTTTAAATCATCTCTTTAAATATTAAAAGAGTTCTCTGGGAAACTTGGTCTTAGCTGCCCACAGAGATGTTTTAGATTCAGATTGTCTGCTACTGTAATTGTTAAATCCTTTTTTTGAAACTGGCACATCCCTACAGAAATTACAGATCAGGTTAGAAATAATTGTTCCTCTGAGGCTCATTTTGTCATGAGTTTGTGTGTGTGTGTGTGTGTGTGTGTATGTGTGTGTAATATAGGCATCATATCCAAGGGCATGCCACCCCAGGCCAGCTGGAAACATTTACGTTCTGATATACAGGCATGTCTTGAGTGCAGATTCAAACTGTGAAAAGAAAGCTCCTTCTGTTTTCCTGTCGTTGACAATCACTTCCTGCCTGCAAGCTGAACCGCTGTAAATTTGTGGATTTTTTTTTCAGTATGATTGATCTAATGGTTTTGGTGCAAAGGAGCAATAGGAAAAGCGAGAATTGTGGGTAACACTAAAACAATAGACTGCAATATAGACAATGGAAATAAGATGGATAAATTGCTTATCACTCAACATATATGCCCTTCGGTTTAGTCATAGCATGTGGTGGAAACACCAGGATTTGCCTACAGATGGGGTTTTGCTCATCAAAGGACCCATTCGTCTTGATGGTCTTCAGTGGGGGCAAGTAGGATTGGCTATTATACCCAGTGGCGTCTGCATTGTGTCATTTTCCAAACCTGTGGAAATGGGGAACACATTAGAAAACCAAAGTGATTCTCATACATCCTGGGAACATCTGGGTGCATTGCTTATTATGCCATAACACAAAGAATGGAGCCATTGTTTTAGCCAATTACACAACCATATACTGCCAAGCATATCCTGCAGCAGAGGGAATAGTCTGTAGATAGTGTTGTGGTAGTAATTTGCATGGTTTCTTTATGAAAAGCCTCTTATGTTGCTATTGAAAGCACAACACGTCTCATGTAGTCTGCTCCTAATCACCTCATAAATACACTTCTGGAGGGGATCCACTGACATGGAAAGCCGTACTGAAGTTGATATTGTAGAAAGGATAACCGTTTCCTTATGATCGTCAAGAAAAAGTAGTAGATCAAATGATAAATGTGCAGATTTCATGATTTCAGATAGTATTGCATGTGTGTATGTATATACGTTAGGTTCTCAGCCTTCCGACAGGAATCATGGGCACTGACTCACACAAACTGGACAGTTAAGTATGGAAGCAGATATAAGTTTTAAATCTTTGACTGTCCAGAATGGGTCGGTCATCTGACCTAGCTTATTAACAAGGTGTTTCAAGCAACAGCACTATAACAGCACAAACACACAAACTCTATAAACTGTTGTGTGTGAAAATCCCACAAGATCATCAGTTTCTAAAATACTTAAACCAGCCCATCTGGTACCATTATAATGTTTGATGTGAAGATTACCCAAAGCTCTTGACCTGTATCTGCATGATTTTTGTCTTGAACTGCTTCTGCCTGATTGACTGAAGGTAAAACTGCACGTGTGTGTGTCCTAATAATAGCAAGAATATATACAAGAATGTTTGCTAAATTTGCCTTACTCTCATCCCTGTCAGTCACAGAAACACTAGCCAAGTATTGTGCATCTGTAAGCTCAGGAATTGCAGGAAATTATTTTCTCTGAATGTTTTACAGCATGAGCAACGTTTCAAAAAGGCGAGGTTGGTTGATGTCACAGGAAGCTGTAAGCTTGTGTACGGGAATTGGCAGGTGATCAAAATGGGGAGAAAATGGCGTGAAATTGAACCACAAACCCTGGAGCTGTTGATGTCAGAGTTCAGACAAAGAGAGTTTCTGTTTTTGACTATTACATCACCGCTGACGCATGGAGGTAAAAACATTAGACCTGCACGGTGATCACAGTTTTTCAGGGGTTCTTACACACTTGCCTCTGAACTGTCTGGGATTACCTGTTTGCTGATGCTTTTCCCATAATCATGACCTCAGTATGTGAGTGCTTGGAACACCCTGTTAACATCTGTGGCACTTTTTTTAACCATGCCTCACTGGGTTATTCTACAAGACTGTATTTAGGCACACCCCATCCAGTTTGTCCCTCAAGTTCCTTGGAACTGACTTCAGTCTTCCCATGACCCTGTGTAGGATAATCTACAGTAAATTGATGGATGGATGCAATTAAGAATAGTGTAAAGTTGCATATATATATATATGTATATATATATGTAGTTTATAGAATATGGTAGCATTTGTGAATATACAAATTATACGAATATACGAATTGACAAGTCCTGATGGTTGATAGAAAAGGTTTTTTTATTAATAGTATTTGAGAAATACAAGGCAAATTGCCCTTGATTACCTGCATCATGTCAGATCGCTCCGTAAAAGTGAATGATTCCTTAGACCTCTTAAATCAATACTGTGTTCAGCCCAAACCCTGGTTGTCATTAATCATACTGATCTGTGTGGTTAAAACATATGGATATCACTTTAACTCAGTCTGTTCAGAAAGAGCCAGAGAAAACACAAGGGTGTGTCTCTGTAGTAGAGGGATGTTTAGGGTGTGCTGGGTATGGAGTTCTGCAATCCAATATTGAAACATGCAGAATGCTGCCATCATATTCCATTATCCAATGATAATTATTGTTAACAGTCCACATGAGATCACTGAGTGGCCGCCTTTCTCACTGGGACTTTCATGACGTTGGCATAGCACACACAACATACCATTGGTCCACGTGTTACCAACTGCACCCAGCGTGAAACGTCTGGCGATGTCGAGTTTCCAGTAAGCGACTGAGCCAGACTCGAAGGTGGTTTTGTCGTTGGTGTAATACGTGCTTGGGTGGGCCTCGGCTTTATGCACCTGTGTTATCCGTAGTGGTCAGAGAGTCATGTCTAAGAATGAGTCATCAACAGTGTTGGTTCCATGAAAACCAACAGTCTGGGCAGAGAACTTACCAAAATGAACATTAGTACAGCATGAAAAAGTGTGTTGCTCTTTCTTCTGATTAGTGGGATTGTTTAGATTTGAGTGAAAAGACACTTTTTCTATAAAACTGTGACCGCCTACTTCATTACACATTTAGCTGTCTTGCATTGTAAATTCTACAAAGTGTAATGAACTCACCATTCAGGGGAACAATGCCAAGATGCTAGATTACACATCAAACCTGGGTATTTCCTAATACGCACACACTGTTGTCCAGGATATCTTCATTAGGTCGACATGACAAGATAACCCAGATGAATAAATCTGTTGTGTCGAGTCATTCATACGGTATTACTACTTGTGTTTTTGTATTGTTGTATTTAAACACTAAGAAACCCTATACCTCTCTAAAACCCACAAAAAATCTGTCATTGGTCATCCTAAAGGCATTCAAAAGGATCATGAAAGTAATCCGCCTTACTTGTGTTTATTTTATATGCACCTTGTCAATAGTTACTGATTAC
>JAOTRN010000046.1:22201073-22214911 GCA_028566695.1 Bagroides melapterus | reverse complement strand
TGCAATAAATAAATGCAAAAGTAGCAGTATAGTTTTGTGTGTGTGTGTGTGTGTGTGTGTGTGTGTGTGTGTGTGTGAGAGAGAGAGTTTGAGTGTGAACAGAGTCAGCTGTATGATGGTACAGTAGGAGTGATAGTGCTTGAAAGTAATTGACAAGCCTGAGAATAAAAACTGTAAGAACTGCCTGAGAATAAAAGCTGTTCCTAAGCCATGTGTTTCTTGACTTTATACCCCCTCTAGAAGTTTGGCTGGCATCCCAAGTTTCTTTAGCCTCATCAGGAAGTACAGAAACTGCAAGGACTTTGTTATTAGATATGTTGTGTCTTCATTGATGTGAACACCAAGGAATTTGAAGGTCTGGCACCATGCCACCAGATCAGCCACTTCCCTTCTATACACAGTCTCATCACCCCAGTGATCAGTCTAATGACTGTAGAATCATTTATGAATTTGATGATGCTGGTGTTGCCCTGGGAAGCAGCACAGTCGTATGTGAAGCATAAAAGATTCATTTTATTTTGGCTGTAAAATAAATACAGCTATTTTTAGTGCTAAGACTGCTTTCTGTTATATTCAGCAGAAATCTCGATACATGAACCGTGGAAACTCACTTCCTCTGGGAAAAATGTTTCATCCCATCGAGAAACATATGATGACCAAATCCTGTGTTGTGGCATGACTATAATAAAATGACACAGAAGCAAACCCTTTAGAAGGACCACAGCCATGAGAGCGAAATAATGAAATTCAGACTAAACAATTGAACCAGTGGTTTTGGTAGGGTCTTTCCTGAGGATTATTAAAGGGAAACTTCAGTTACTGAGCTAATGTATTGTTTTGCTGTTTACTAAAATCTCAAACGTGGAAATTTAGTAAATATGTTTTATCAGATGATGACTACATTGATGTTTTAAGATTAATCATCTTTTTAAACCCTTTTGAGACTGTTGACTGAGCCTACACCAACTGTAAGAGGACTCCAAAAATAGAGGAACTCAAATTATAAAGAATATTAATAAATAAGAATATTAAAAAAAACAACAAAAAAAATTTATTATAACTAAAATAAAATAAAAAAAATAGAATAATAAGGAGCATAATAAAAATAAAAAGCAATTTACTGTTCAATAAAAAAAAATAAATAAAGACATAGGGGAAAGAAATATGGCATGTGAATACAGTACAATAACCGATATGTTGATATGGCATGTTGATATGTTGATATGATACAGTACAATAACCGATATGTTGATATGGCATGTTGATATGTTGATATGATACAGTACAATAACCGATATGTTGATTCTCCCCATGTTTGTATGTGTTTGTCCCCTTCCCCCACCCAAAAAAAAAAAGAATTTGAAATTTTAGGCTGTTGGTATCTTTGACCTACTGAACCTGAATTAATGTATTCAAAGACAGACTTAAAAGCACCTTTGTACGTGCCAATGATGTAAATGTAAATGTAAATATGAATGAAATATGAATAGAATATTGAATAAAGTTCAGAGTGTGTTTGATGATGGCTGTACAGTTATAGTGCATCTGCAAAGTGAGCTGTGCAAAAAAAAAATCCCAAGGAATGTGATAACAGATTTGTTTTGATTGGCTTCTTGGAAATATATTTCTGGGGAGAACAACTGACTTCTGTTACAGAGGCATTTCCACTCTCCCAGATGATTGTCATGTGGACAGTGGCAGATATGAATCCTTTGTCCAAAATAACAAAACTGAGCAAAAAGCCTTTATTTTAGACTGACCCGGGCTTTGACAGCTCTCCTGAGAGTAATAATGTAGGTAGCACGTTTTACTCCTGAGCCAGCGAGAGCACAATGTAAACAGTCTCTCTGGGAGGCATGTAAAAAAAAAAAAACCTTTGACCTCAAAGAAAAGTGTGATATTTCTTTAACAATCTCAGATTAAACAAGACCTCCCCATAACTACCACATCAGAGCCTGTGGGTACAGCTTAACATCCTGATAATTAATGATTTATTATGATTACGTAATAACAGAGAATGAACGTATTATGTATGCGGCATATTGTGATTACATTAACGTTGGTTTATAATCTGGAGAAGTAGTCATAGTATTCTGTGTTCATTTGTGGAAAAAAAAACAGTAACAGCATCTGCACAGGGGCGAATGTTTTCTTCTTAGACCTTGACAAAGATCCCATGTCTCTAATGGCCATATCTCCTGTGATGCCACCTCAGCACACACATTGTGTCCTTGGATTGAAACTGTGAACTTTAGATAAGACACTAAAACAGTCCCATGACTGGAGTCAGAAAGTCCTGACAGATAGTGTAATACTCCAAGCCAGCTGAGTCCTCCTTCGACAGTCCTTAAGACTTATCATAGCCCCCAGCAACCCAGCACGGCTTCACTGCTAATCATTGTTTCCTGCTGGTTTACTGCTGGACTACTACAATCTGAGCATCTCATATATCTCTGTGCTAGCACTGATGCTGTAATGGAGGTCATGAGAATTACAATGCTTATTCGCACAGTGTATATGTTTATTTTCAAACACGTTTTGAGAAAATATACATCTACTACACGTATGGATCAGAGCGCTCCTCAGAGACAACAAAGTAATACATGTTTAGATGCTAACAGTGAATGGAAGCCAGACCTGGTACTCTTACAGTAATGTAAGCCAGTGATCATATTCTCGCTGAACTCTCTCAATCTCCCTCCCTCATCTCTTATGGCTAAGAGAATAGCGTGGTCCAGAGACAGATGTTTTTAATTGTCCTACGCGGCTCTAGAAAACTGAAAACTGGCAACAATTTTGTTGGGGAAAATTGATACTGTGCTTGTCTCTAATAAAACATCACTCCAAACAAAGCAGCAGGACTTTAAAAGTAGCCCTTGCATCTGCACACAAGAAGGAAAGGACCTGAAACAAATAAGATAGAAACGTCTTCGGATCTGCATTGACCACTTCCAAGTTCATTCATTTTACTTGCTTTGATTATGGCAGTCAGCTTTTGTTAATTCCCTTTAGGCTGACTAGCACAAGGTCATCTCTCTATTATGACTGCAAAACTGGCCAAAAACTTGTGTGTTTTTAGGGTAGCCTAGAAACATCCAGACGTGATGGATCTTCTCATGCTCACCTCTTTCATACTGTACATACTCTTTCTATTTTTCTTGGATTTTGCAGCATTATATAGTTCACACAAATTAAAGACTGCAATATTCTGTTTTTTTTGTTGTTTTTTTCCCTAGACATATGTGTACTGTTTTACTCTTCAGGCTCATTCTTTTTTCTGGAGTTTGCACTACTGGCAGCCGTATCATTATTACTTGCCAGAATAACACTCTGGGAAGATCACGTTCTCTTATCTGTGTGGTTCACACACAAACTTCCCAGTGACTAAAAGTTTTGATATCAGGATTCCTATTTATTATACATATTGTTATGGCCAGACTTCCTTCTTTTAACTGGAATTGCCTCCTTTTTATTCGCATTGGTGTGACTAGATATCTACTTTTTCTGGAATTGTCCTTTTTTGGTCTAAAATATCTGCCTGGCAAAGTCAAGACTCCTAAAATAATCTTTTGAAACTTCGGACATTTAACTGTAGTAGTTTGTGTACTGTAACATGATAACTACGGTAGACTGCATTACAAACACCAAATGTCTAATTAAATTGGAAATGTTTTTTTTTAAATAAACACCCCGATTTTGACCTGGACAACACAACAAAAGACAAATTGTGTTGTTGAAATAAAAGTGCTAGCGATACATATTTGTTTTTCCTTTTGAACGGAAATATTTTTCTCATTTGCGAGCACACCAAATGTCCTTGTTGAACATTCCATTTTAAATTTAGTCTCCACTTGGAATAACTTCAGATCATCTTGGAAGGTTTCGCACTAGATCTTGGAGTGTGACTGTGGACATTTGTTCCCATTCAGCCACAAATGCAAAAGCAGGTCAGGTACTGATGTTGGGTGAGAAGGTCTGGAGTGCAGTCAGCTTTGCAGTTCACTCTAAAGTTGTTCAGTGAAGAACACCATGTTCATGTCCTGTTCATGTCCTGCCCTGCCATGATGTAACAAGATTTGGACCCATTAATGTCGGTAAAGGGCTACAAGAATCAAATCCATTCTAGACAGCTGTGTGCTTTCAACCTTGTGGCAACAGTTTGGAAAAGCCCCACATATGAGTGTGAAGGTCAGGTGTTCATATACCTTTGACCATATCATGTATTCCTGTATATTTACGGTTTATTTTAAATTTGGTGTCAAAGAACCAAACAAACTTTGGCTTTTCTTCATTTTTGTCTTCATGCCAGAATACAGCCACATACTTTTCTGATTTCTTGAATGTTTTCACGTGAAATCTGTAAAACTTCATATTACGTTGCTGCAACATTTTTAGCACAACCTTTAACCCAAACTTTTCCTGTTTTTTTTGTGAACCACATTATCAGAACTTTTCATTCATGTCATTACTAAAAGTTTACCATATGATACATGCAGAATACTTGACTAAACTTTCAGAGAATACTGTCTGTTAGCAAAGGCTAAACTTTTAGCTTTTTCTCATGCATATACTACTGTTGCCAAGCTTGAAGAGAATCCTGTTTAAAGTAATAGAGAAGATTTGGCATTGCTGTGCCTCACTGTACCTTAATGACATTAAATGCAAACTTAAACACAATGTTGCTGTGAACTTTCTGTATCTTTTGTACACTTGGCTGGTGATGCTAGGGCTCGCTTGATAGAGTACAGTTGTATGACCCTTGGCAACTCCTGCCACTGAAGGCTAAGCACATCTGGCACTGTTTATCTGAGCCAGTGATAAACAATACAGGCAACATAAACCTGGGTCACCAGGAAGAGAGGTGAAAAGCTTGGTGTTCTAGCTAATGGTAACCCAACCAAGGCAATAAATATCTGTTGTGTGCTAGCTCTCTGCTCCATACACTTTATAATCAACGAAAGAGCGCAGTGACCAGACACACAGTGACCACTGAAGCTCAAAGTGACTGGACCAAAGAAGTTGCAACTCACTCACTCACTGTTTAGCTCAGTGATCAAAGGATGAGAAGGTCATTTTGATAGGCAGACCTTCAGCGATGTGGTGTGTTCTCAATAACACCAAGACCACATGCAGTACTGAAAATGTCAAAGAGATCTAAAAAAAAAAAAAGTTGGATGTCATTAACTGCAGTAGGTTATGTGTTATATATAATCTGATCCATACCAACATGTGAGAACGCATCAAATTTTCCTCTTTGCAACTTTTGAGAAATTGCATTGATTTATGCCACATTTACAGTAGTAAAAGGGCATTGTCTTCGATTGCATTACCAGGAACTCCAATTCTCAGAGGCTAAACTAATCCCTCCTCTGGGGCTACCTGCGTCAGACCCCACCAGCGTATATGCGCAGCAAACACATTTCTCTGATTCATGACTAATACTCTTCGCTTCATTATTTACCATCACTGAGTCAGTCAATCTGATTTATGTTTTGTAAGCACCAAGCTTTCCCTTTCAAGCGCAATTGCCTGAGCTTTGCTGTGGGAATACAATGAAGCCAGTCCATTCTGAACCAATTAATAGCAGTGTGGGGGTTAGTGAAACACTACAGTATAGCACATCTGCTGTCAATACAGCCCCAACTGTAGTAAATGAATACAAGCTTTCTCTTGTTCTCCAGTCATTTATGTTGTTTAAAAAGATCTCCGTAGCTCCCTGCCAAGCATCAGTGAGGAACTACAGTGACTATAGCTGGACTGATACTGTACGTGTATGTAAATTACAAGGGGTTGATAAATTATATATTTATTTCAGAACTTAACTGATGACCACTCAGCTGAGGATTCATAGTCACCAAATCTTTAGGCTACTGTAGGAAACTGAAATACATCCCTGAACTACATAAAAGTTTCACTGTAGACTGTAAGTACTACTTTGGCCTATGGTACCAGGGGAAATGAAGGTCAGCTCCATAATGCAGCTCTGATGTGTAGTATTTGTCTAGTAAATGGCCTTGTATAGGGATTGAATCTCAAAGGTCCACTTTACTTCGGTCCATGGTTATTAACGTGGAGAAATGATGGTTAGGCATCCAGTACAGGATCAGAGTTCAGCTTCAGGACAAGATGACTCTTAAGAGGCTCTTAAGACATAATCTAAATTTAAAATAATATATTTCAAGAAAATATATTAAGTATATTAGGCAAATGGCTACCTAGTGAGCCCTAAAGTTTCAGAGGTCAAATTATGTTTAGGACAAAACCATTTCCTAAACATTATGTTCAGTCCAGCTCATTGCTAATGTTTTCCTTATGAGTAAAGGTCAACATAAGCCCCATATAGATAAAGCTTCTATTAAATGCATTGCAATCAAAGTAATTGCATGGCCAAGTTGTTATATGGAGCAGCAGTGTGGTAAAACAATGCCCAGTTGCATCTGCACATGAACTCTAAGTAAATACACCTCACTATCAGGCATTAAATATAGCCTAACCTAGGCCCTGAGAAAGAGTTGCATTTTCTTGATGGTGGAGCCCAGGGGCGGACTGGGACTTAAAATTGGCCCTGGATTTCCTGGCCCACAGCAGCCCACCACATCCCACATCATAATACATTGGCTCATTAATGTGGAGACTAATTTTTAACACCACTTACTAGCACTAGCATAACGCAATACAAAATAAATGCTATCACTCCAAAAGCATAATCTGTTCATCTGAAGCATTTTACAGAATCTGCCTCTAAAGCTTTTATCGCGTAACTTTTCATCTCCACCTTTTCTTTTTTTTCACCCTTTTCATCCACTGAAAGTATTATTAATTATTTACTCAGAGAAATTCATTGTATCGCGAAAGGCTCACTATCTCTTCCTCGGTAAATGTGAAGTGAAGGGGGGCGTGTTTAAAAACACGTATGGAATAGACCAAACTAATTAATAGGGAGGGAGGGCAATAAATTTTTTTATGCACACAAACACACGCTGTTTGTCGGTGCAGTCTGCCTAGAAAAGAGATGCAATATTATGGTTTCCGACATTTTTAAATATATTTGCGTACTGAATGGACCAGCCCACCTTGGCCAGCGGCCCAGCGGGAAACTCCCGGTGCTCCAGATGGCCTCATGCTTGAATTTTCACTAGGCAATTACTCTGTTTTCATCCAGTCTCACAAAAACAATTTTGGTTAGTTGAATTGGCAACACTAAATTGCTGTTAAGATTAAGATATTGCTGTTTGTTAACATGTAAATGTCTGCATATTGGGTCATGTGACTGGCTTCCCGTCCAAGTGTATATTTCTGGCTCAGTGTTTCTAGACCCACCATGTCACTGACCAGGACAAGTGCTTACTGAAGATATAAGAATGAATAATGATGATGATGATGATGATAGCTTGATTTCAAATGACACAATTGCATTCTAAAAGTGTGATTGAAGTTAATGCACCTTTTGTGTTCTATGTAGATTTTGTATCATGTGCCATATGTTATTGGAAAACCATTGAAAGAAGTGAATAAAACAATGTGTTGAAGAAAGAAAAATGGGTAAGTGTAAGGATCTGAGTGACTTTGGTCGAAGGCTAGCCAAAAACTTTCTGAAAACTTAAATGATGGCTATGATAGAAAAGTGTCAGAACAGCATATGGGGCTGCATTGCCAGTACCTGGACAGAACACTTATGCTGACCCATTTACACTGTCAAATTCAACTACAATGAGAATGGGAGCATCAGAACTGGACCATGGAGCAACTGGAAGAAGGTGTCCTGGTCTGATGAATCATGTTTTTTCTTTACATCATGTCTATGGCCAGGTGTGTGTGCATCGCTTACCTGGGAAGAGTGATATTTACCCGTAGGGACTTGGAAACTGGCCAGGATTGAAGGCAAGATGGATGAATCAAAGCACAGTGCAGTCCTAGAAGAAAACACGTTCCAGTCTCTCAGAGAATTGAGACTTGCACAGAGATTCATCTTACAGCAGGATAACAATTTTAACCTTACTCTGAAACTGGAGTGGTTCAAAACCATGAAGCTGAATGTGTTAAAACGATCCAATCAAAGCTCAGAGAAACTGTGTAAAAAAAAAATGAACATTTCTTTCCAACAACGTTCCCTATCCAAAAAGAAAAATGTTCAAACATATCAGGATCCAGATGTGTGAAGCTGATGTTTGAATATCCCAGAACACTTGCAGCTGCCATTTCAGCACTGACCAACTTTTTTTTAACCTTCGTGTCACCATAAAAGATTTTTGCACCTTTGAATGTTTGGCGTGTAAAAATAACAATGGATTGTTGTATACAAGGTCCATTGTAGTTCCAGTTAGTAATACCTGAAAACTTTTCCAAGACACTGACAACGTTCTACGTTTGGCAGGAATGTTGACATCAGTTACTCCAGTAGTAAAACTTTTTCAGTTATTCTCTTATTTGTCTCCCAACAAATGCAGCCTAGCAAAGTTGAGGGTTTGTAGGAAAATCTGATAGTATAACGGAAACGTATCGTCAGTGTATCTGCATTCTTACAAATGAAAACTGTTAGCAGTTAGCAGTGCAACAGATACCACTAAAAAGATCACATGTATCAACCACCAGGGAGGCACAAAGTGGTGTTAAGACCATTAATGTGCCCAATAATCATCAGAATGGGTCACTGTGGATATTTCTAAATGGTATGGAGTGTTTCAGGTCCTCCAACAAAACTGTGATTCCACAAATACTCAAAAACAGGCAGTGGGCAGCTACATATACTACAAATACCTCAAAACCTTAAGTAACTCTCAGTAGAGAGCACTTTCAGCATGTAGAGGGACTAACCACACACTAAAGGAAAAAACAAAACAAAACAGTAGCAGCACCTGATTTCTTTTCATATGCAACAGGCAAAAGAGCAGCTTGAGTGATTTTCTTCCACAGTAGGACGCAGTATTATGTGAATGATACTCTCAATAATAAACACTATATAAATCAGTAGGAATCACTATTAACCCTTCAGTGATTCTTTTCTTGATTAGAAAGTGGTATTAACTTTTGAGTGGTTAACACTAAGAAATGTTCAGGCAACAAATGTTTATAATCTGACAAAAAATCTGTAAATTCCTGGCTCCGCTAGCTTCTTTAGAAGAGAAGGTTATATATACAAATGTGATTCTACAATTGTGTGGTGTACTGTCAGGGCCGAGTGGGTCACTTGGGGTGAAAAATAGCTGGGTATGTGATGTCATGGTCAGGCAGTGATGGTGTTGACAGGTGACAGGTTTTTGTCTGGAAAGTTGCGAGTGAGCATTATGGGCCATATTCAGAGATGAGTTCTGCATGTGTTCTGAGCAGATAATATTAAAATTACACACATCAGCACACAAACCTATGGATTAAAAATTACATGCACAGGAGTTTTGCATGAAACAGTGGCCTGGTTCATTCATGCGTTATTCTGCGCTTAGACTGAAGACCGTTTTTATTGACACAAGAGAAGAGCAGTAAGTCTACATACAGTTTTTGACAGCTGAAAAATATCATTATTAAATACTTTCAGTACATATGACACCATTAATTAGAAGTCATATTAATTAACCTGACATCTCACATCTCACGTATCTGGAGAACAATTTTTTTATAAAGTTGTGACGTAACTTCATCTGTGCTGTAAGTGTACGAGCTGATTAAAGTGTTTCCTTCAAACTGGAAAACATTTTCTTTTAAAGAGAGAACATTGAATTATCTTAATGCCAATATCATTAATTTGATAACTTAAAATAATGTATTAAAAGCAATGTTGTATGTGTACAGTGTTCTAAAAGAAATGCAGATTAACAGCACATGCTTGTAAGAAATTGGTGAAAAAATATATGAAATTCATTACAATTTGATCCGTGTTAGGTGTTTAAGATTATCCGATTAGGCTTTGTTGCTTCCTGCAGGGCAAGCGTTTATGTTTAGACAAAAGGTGGGACACTATTGAAAACCCTCTCACACAACTCTACTTCTCAAAAATCTGGCAACCTCAGAGGATTGATCTACACAAAATTTTTTTGGTTCATCTGAATGGGGATTCCAGTAAAGTCATTATTTCACTCTATGTTAGGCATTCCTCTTGTAAATACTGACGTAAATTCACCAAGTCTAAATATAACCCTTTATTAGCAACTTGTCTGGAATCCATCTATGGACCTAATTACTGAACATATAAAACACATAATCTCCTTGTCCTGGGCTGCTGTTTGAATGAATAAACTGTTAACTCAGTGAATGTGTGAGTATTTGCCGTCTCTGGAAAACAGATGTGATTAGTGATTTGCTTATGACACAAAGCATGTGAAAATCTAGACACATGAGAGGTAAAGAGTCATAATATGATCCAGAACAGGATGTATGTTTCGTCTAATATATGAATAATGTAGGCTGTTAGCCTTAAAGCCCTTACACGTCATGCGGTCACCAGGACTAGTTATGAACTTGCAGCCAGCTCATATCTGAGCTGTGCAACATTCAGACTCTGACGTCAAAGCGTGTTAGTCACAGCCCTGGAAATCTTGTAGGCGGACCACCGTAGCACATCATTTGGTTCGTCACAAATGATTTAGTTCAGCAGACATGGTGTAATGCATGCCTCCCTTCTTTATTCTAACTGGGTGTTTCCTACTCTTTATCAAAGCGCTTTATCATTTTATGAGGCTTTATCCTGTTTTAGGTCTTTTAACCCCTTAAACTCCCAGGCAGTCTTACGTTCGTCACTGTGGCAACTATATACAGTACTTATAAGTATATAAGTTTCAGTGAAGTTACTGACTAATAGTTCATAAATAACTGAATAATGAGGGGGAAAAAAATAATATGTTCTTATTCTTATCCTCCTCCTCAGATATTCAGGACGTTTTATTGTGCTACAATAAAGATCACTCATTTTTGTGGTATGATGCACATCAGTTTGGAATATATGTAAGTTATGAGGTTAAAAGAAAAATGAGCGGGAGGTGGAGCAGGACCTAGACGATGTGAGCATGTCCACGTTTCACTCACATCCTGTGTTTAGTCCCATGTGGACTGCATAAACCAGGCTTGCCCTGACCCTGAACACTCACAGCAGTTTCTCAGGAGGGCTTCCATTACTCACAATCACTCACTGGTGGCGTGTGCCCCCTTTCCATGCTGCTGCCACCACGCCTGCAGTCTTAGAGGAGCCAGTCTATAGGCTTCTTTCTTTCTTTCTTTCTTTTCTCTGATTTTGGTTACGTCAGCCTTGTTCCAGTGTATATATTTATAGCTATCAGAGTTCCACTGCTATCAGAACGAATGCAATACTTTTGTAGCCATACAGACAGTGTTTTTTTTAAATACAAAAAACAAAATGCTAATAAATCTTAAGGACATGTCTCTCATGCAGCTCAGTAATAATGTAATAATTCCAGTGGTCTAGGATTTTTCAGTTATATTACTGTGAATCATTCAGTGTAGAAAAACCATTCTCCATGTGCACTAATGTTTAATTTGGCGTGGAATACCTCTCCACCACTCTCAAATACATTTGTTTAAGAGACACTGGCTGTAGTCAAAATAGTTTTGCTCCCAAAGCTGCTCATTGTTTGTCTAGTACTCATTCAGTGTTTGGTTGCATAACTTGTTCATAGGAGCAGATTGGATCCCACTTTATTTCGTGTTGCTAATGAAGGTTCAATTCAATTTCAATTCAATTTATTTGTATAGTGCTTTTTACAATGGTCATTGTCACAAAGCAGCTGTACACAATCAAAGACAATAATGTGTAAAGGTGTATTTACACGTAAGCTATACGTGTTAATGCTGTATAATGTAACTACTGTGGATATACAGTGGGTTTGAAATGTCTGAGAGCACTAAGATGAACGCCTCTAGTTTGCTTTCTTTTCTTATTTACTTCTGTACAACAGTTTTCATTACAATTTATATTAATGACAGCGACTTGGGTGAAAATGTGATATTAAATCCATCCAAATCCATCATAGCGTCGTTCGAAAACAAGCTTCAATATACAGTAGGAAAACCTGATGCAAAAAGAGCAGGTAACATATGATATATACGTGGAACATTTACTTTCTTTGTTTTAAATATTTCATGTACTTGTACTCTCTACACAACTAATGAATTTACAAATAATGTCAAATCTACTTATATTTAGCATTGAGAAACTGCCACAATACTATACTGTACGTGTAATATGACCCTTTCTCTACTGTCAATTTATTATTGCATGACACATATGTTCTTCAGCATGCAGAACACCACAGCCCTATTTTGTAGAGGTCTGCTTGATAATTAAGGACACATTTTCTCACGCTCCTCTGGAGCCAGTAAGAGATGCTCCTGGCACCGATGCTCAGATACAGTAATGTCATTCGTTTCTGATCAGCCAAAACAAACATTTGACCACACTGTGTTTCTGCATGCTGTACAATGGGTAATTTTTTTCCCCTGTTCACTTTAGCTGTATACTGTATATCCTTCTCCACAGGATCTTGTTGTTTAGCCTGGGTATGGTGTTTATTTTTCACAAATGAGTAAATGAGTGTGGGCATGGTTGTGTAAACCTTGCTCAAGCTTGCACATGCTTAGCTAGCGTGTGGCTAAAATAAATGCGATTCTTGTCTCTTTTATAAGCTTCTGTAGCTGTATAGTGACACAGAATCTATCAGGAAGCTGACAGCATTAGTATTTTTGGGGTGTGTATTATTAATGACCTGAAATAAAGGACTGACACTGGACAGGTAAAATTGTCCAACATCTGGAAAATTCAGATGGGTGCAGTATTGGCTGCATTAGTTGGCCCCTGGGGAGACTGGGGAAATATGGCTTGTCTTTAAAAGTCTCAGGCTTGATAAATCAAAGCAGCTTCCTCTGTTCATCCTAGCACTCAGTGGTGCAGAACTGATGAGAATAATTTCCCAGCCTCTAGCAGTAGACAGTATGTAGATTTTCCCTATGAATGTTCTGTTCTCATTTAGGAAATGTGCTCTTGTTGGTTTAACTATATTTATCTATTCTCTTGGTCGTTAACAACACCACTACCTCTCATGCTGATAAGTGACGACTCTAGTGTGTATTTCCAATGGTAAAGTTTACATGGGGGTCTGTGGTCAGTGATGAGGGTGGGTATTGTGTCATAATGATGATGTAAGGCTGTTCCAGTGTTAATATATGTGTCTACTTCTGTGCTGTGTTGTGTGACCTGTGTTTGGAGGGTTTTTTATGGGCCTTTCTAGGAATTTATGATGGGTTCTACAGACGCTCTCTACAGAATTACTGTGGTTCAGAAAATTGTTAGACTTAACAGAAAACCCTAGATGTGTGTGCTATTCTACTGTGCACTGTTTCGCAATTCACAACTTTCTTCATCTCCACCAGTATTTCACTTCCGGTTATCATACCGCAATGAAATTATGGCAAAAATGGGTAGAATAAAAAGAGGCCTCTACTGCACGTCGCCTGGAAAGAACATGTCTGTAGTATCGTTGTTCCATTTTAAATATGGAAATGTCATTCCATAACCTTTTGAACAAAATAGGGAAAATTACAAATACTAATATAACAACACATTAAAGAGCAGTACTTTCCATCTTTGCTGAATGCCTCGCTTCTGAATGAAATGATCAGTTCATTCATTTCAATCAATACTCTTATTTGTTATATTCCTTTCCAGTGGTTCTGTCTATTGAACTAATGGCATTCCTCCACACATTTTATTCGTGTAGATGTTGAAGACCTCTGACACTGTGTGTGTGTGTGTGTGTGTGTGTGTGTGTGTGTGTGTGGGGGTGTGTGTGTGGTTGTTTGTGGGTGGGTGTGGGGTGGTTGAATGAGGCTGGGGA